>ML390047.1:0-19841 GCA_005239525.1 Nicotiana knightiana | reverse complement strand
CCACAAAACCCCCCAACTCCCCAAAGACCCACTTTCACCCATCCTATAGTATTTGGTTGATTACACATAAATATTCTTGAAACAATACATTGTGCATACTTTTATATAAATGTTCAATTTTTAATAATAACCCACATCATTCTGAAAATAAAGATGCAAGTGTTAGTGCTTTTATTAGTCAAAAAGCAGGATAAGATGATACAAGTAGAGTCGGCAAACTTTCAAATTGTGGTTACCATCTGCACTTTTTAGTAGGAATCAACTAAATAGTCCCCCTAACGCCTAATCAGACTTTAGGAGGATCCCACTAAATTTATTAATTTTTTAAAAAAATTTCTTTAAAGAAATAACAATACCCAAGAAAAGAACCTTATAAGTCAACGCTAACATAATATCATTTCATCATCAAACAACTTTGTGGAAGTGGAAACTCCTACACTCCGTCCATGCAGGTGGAATACTTATTTGCGGACTAATCATGCAGGTGGATTTTGCCAAGGCACATTTTGTACAACTAACTTAAGAATATAAATCTCCAGCTGTTGGGTTATACCATTTATAGACACGCACATTTTGGTGGCTTATTTTGCTTTGGAAGAAATTCTCCAAACAGTAATAATCTAGTAAATCCACCGATGCTGTTAGGTTCTGGACAAGGCAATCAAACCAAAGATTATCTAATTGCATAATTGTCACGACTTTAAATTCCCTCCGTAACTTTATCTCTAAGACTAAGTAAGCTTAACAATATGCAAAAACATTAAATAAAACTTAGAATCTTAAAACTCCAACAATTTCATCAATAGAATTTATAAACACAATGCATATAACTCCCCAAAACCTGGTGAAATATAAGTCACAAGATCAAGATATATTATTGGACAACCCTATACATCATTGTCCATAAAAGTATAAAGCAATAAGGAAGTACAGGATAGAAGGGGACTCTGAGGACTGCGGACGTGGGAAGGTGTAACTTGAACTCTGCAATAGCAAGCTCAGTGTGCGAGTGCTGGAACTGATAAGATGCACCTAGATCTACACAAAAAACATGTGCAGAAGTGTAGTATGAGTACACCATAACAGTACCCAATAAGTGTCAAGTCAAACCTCGCGCGGTAGAGTAGTGACGAGGTCAGTTCCCCTACTGGAGATAATAAGAAACAAGAAAGGAGATATAATTAAATAATGATAATGACAAAGGAAGTGAAACAATAAAGAACTTACGGAAAGTTAACAATATGGAATCAAGGCAGTTAATACAACACGAAAGGAAAACAAGGATTTTACATGTTAAGGAAACAACAACCAAACAAATATAGCAAATAGAGAAGATCAACGGGGCCCCTACCAAGGTACGTCTCGTAGTCCCAAATCATAAAAGTATCTCACATCTTTCCCTATATCACCGGAGGAACCTTTACATTTAATTTTGAAAATCATTCTTTTCGAAATAGCACCCCGTATTTTAGCCCACCTTATCACACCGCATGGCTTCTAATAGTTCCCCTACTAGCACGCGTATCTACCGCACCTTATCTCACCGCATGTGTTTTAACACCCAGACCTTATACCACCGCATGCATATCAATAGTAACAACGGCACGGCAGAAATCTCGTGCAAATAGTAACAACAGCACGGCAGAAATCTCGTACAAACAACCAAAAAATCCTCTCAACGATAACACAAAGGCCAAAACATAACAACTCAATAAAATGATATCACAAAACTTTTCCTCAATAGAAGCCAGGTCCTTTGCAACTCAATAGCAAGATATTCCAAGAATAGAAATTTCAAGTAAGGATTGAACAAGTAAATAATGAATACGGAATAAGAGAAAGCAAGTAATTCAACTAAACATGTAGGCTAAATTTGTAAATAAGAGGTACAACAAGTAGACATGTAAAATTAGACTAAACATGATGACTATAACATATTAAAATAACTCAATTAAAGAATGAAAGGATTTACATAGCTAAAAACAAGAAATTCCACATTTAGCCTTGTACACACTCGTCATTTTGCGCACACGGCTTTCACATTTTACAATTATCACAAAAATATCAAATCCTAAGGGAAATTTATCCCACACAAAGTTAGATAAGTCACTTACCTCAAACCACGCTAAATCAATCAACTAGAAGGTCTTTCCCTCCATTTCCCAACTCCGAACGGCTCGAATCTAGCCAAAATAATTTCATACTATAAATATAACTACATGAAACTAATTTAAATAATGAGATTATGATCTTAGCAAATTGAAAAATCGCTCCAAAGAATAACCCGGACCCGCGCCTCGGAACCTGCCAAAATTATAAAAATCGAACACCTATTGATGTCGATCAACCATACAAGAATTATTCAAATCTAACTCCATTTCGCCTTTCAAAACTCTAAAATTTGGCCTAAGTTATTATCACGTTTCCCCAATTTTTCCAACTCCAGTCCTTAATTACATGCTAATAATAATTTAATGAAATCGAGTCAAGAACTCTTACCCAAACAATTCCTATGAAAATTCTTCGAATTTCGCTTCAAACCGAGCTCTCAAAATCCCAAAATGAATTATGAAAACAAACCCTCAAATTTTCCCTTTTCTGCTCAGCGACTTCTGCTTCTTTGGCCTTTGGGTCGCTTCTCTGATGCCTCACTTGTGGAAAAATCATCGTAGGTGCGGATTCCACTTAAGTCCAGGAGTTCCGCTTTTGTGGACCATAGCTCGCACCTGCGAGCCCGCTTCCACGTAGAAAGAGATCGCACCTGTAGTCCTGCCCAAAGCCCCTCCTCCAATTCCACTTTTGTGGAGGAAATGGCCACGTCTGCGGAGGCGTACCTGCGAGCCCAGCCCTAGGCTCTCCTTTCGCTTTTGCGCTTCGCCTTCTGCACCTACGGTCAAACCCTCTGCAGGTGCGATGACATCAGCAGATCTGGTACTTCAGCAATGAAGCTAAGTCCAAAATTTGTCCGAATTCGATCCGAACCATACCCTGGGCCCCCGTCCAGTTTTACCAACAAGTTCCAAAAGTCATAACGGGCCTACTCATAGCCACAAATCACATCAAACAACACAAATTCTACGAACCGCAACCCGAATTCAAGCCTATGAACTATGAACTTCCGAATTCTGAAACCCACGCCGATTCATACCAAACAACTCCGATTGGCAACAAATTTTGCACACAAGTCTTAAACATTACTGACCTATTCCAACTTCCGAAATCGAAATCCGGCCCCAATATCAAAAAGTCCACTCCCGGTCAAACTTTTCAAAAATCTTTCAACTTCTCAACTTTCGCCAATTTACGTTGAAACGACCTACGAACCTCCAAATCAACATCCGGACACGCTCTAAGACCAATATTACCATACAGAATTATTGGAACCATCAAAACTCCATTCCGGAGTCGTCTTGACATAAGTCAAACGACAGTCAACTCCTACGACTTAACCTTCCAAATTAGGGACTATGTGTCCCATTTCACTCTGAAACTCATCCGAAACCAAAACCAAACACCCCGGAAAGACACGCAACTACAAGATAACATAGAGGAGGCAATAAATAAGGGGTCGAGACTAATACACTCAAAACGACTGATCGGGTCGTTACAATAATTAAGTTAGCAGTTTAATGTTTCAGTAATTGTATAAGTATAAGAAACTAAAAATTGCGTCATATCAAATATATTATTGACGCAAGATACTTTTTGGACTAGTTCTTTATCACGATCCAAAATCCCTCCGAGGGAATCATGATGGCACCTAGTCTTTAAAACTAGGTAAGCCTAACGCATACCGAAATGATAACAGATTCTACTAAATAGCTGTTGAACATAAACCGGAAATTTCTAAATAAACCAATAGTCTAAACATGATACAATATCCCAAAACCGGTCGTACAAGTCATAAGCCCTTCTAGAAGTAATTATACATAACGAATACATCACTGTTTCAGATTAATAGGAAACAATGGAAATAAATACAATAGAAGGTGGCTTCGGAGCCCGCGAACGTCCAGCAGGTGTACCTTGAAGTCTCCAGCCACACAAGCATAAATCTCAAAACCAACTCGATATGAAGTACCTGGTTCTGCACAAAAATGTGCAGAAGCGTAGCATGAGTACACAACGGTGGTACCCAGTAAGTATCAATACTAACCTCGGTAGAATGGTGATGAGGCCAGGTCAAGACACCTAACGAACATATAAACCTGTGTAGGATATGACATAAAGCTAACAAGGAAGGAATATTAAGGTAATGCCAATAGCAGAAAGAATTCAAATTACAAACAGTAGTAAAGATAAGGGGACACATATGTCAATAAGAAATAACCAAGTAATTAAGCAGCAACATAGCCGGGGTACGGGTGTAGTATAAGTGTGCTCAGGTAGGGAAAATGATATCAACTCAACCAATCAAATCATCTCTAATGCAAAATTTCAACAATCTCACTTCTCGTAATCTCATATCATAAATCACAACTTCCAAAATTTGACACACATGGCACCTTGTGGCTATATTTTCCATCTCACTTCGCACGGCAAAATCCACGTGCTACTCGGTACATAGTATCCACGAAAAATGATAATTAGGATGTTCAAGAGATTTTATTTATATATCATAAGGTAAAACTACAGTTTCTGAACCAAGTATGAAATCAATGAGAAAAATGAGTTTATTTTAGAAATCATTTGGGTGAAGAAATAACCTTTTCAAAAAAAAATACAACATCGGATAAGCTACTGAATTTAATATAGAATTTATTAAATTGAAACATAATAAAAATTCCTTTTTTAAATAAAGTAAAAAAATATCAGACCGTGTAAGGAGATACTATTCACCCTTATTCCACCATGTGAATATCAATAGTAATAAATAAATCTATGTTGCGGTTCGCAACCCGATCCCACCATATAATCATAGTCAATATCATAATTCATCCTTATTTCACCATATTAATTCACCATTATTTCACCATATCAATTCATCCTTATTTAACCCGTTGTGGCGTGCAACCTGATCCCACCGAATCAATATCATAATAATAAACAAAATATGGTGCGGTATGGAACTTGATCGCACCATAAAATATCAATATCATAATTCACCCTTATTTCACCATAATAATTCACGCTTATTTCACCTGTAGCTGCGTGCAACCCGATCCCCCGTACAATAATTTAGATCAACAGTAACAATTCAATAACTCAATTTAAGAGAATTTCTACAATCAAGGATATGAGTGCACGGAAACAAAGGAACCACTTAAAAAAAATCAAAGGAATACAACAAACTTTATAAAAATGACAGGACAGGTACGACATACAATAACTAAGTATGCAATCATAACAATTAGGACATGTAGCAGATAATCATAGAGTCATAGAAGAAATTAAACAATAAAGAGGTAACATGAAAATAAGGAAGGCAATAACTTCAACTAAGGCATATAAGGACCAAATAACGAGTATGAGGTATAATAAGCGCTAACAGCGTCAAATAGAGCATGTAGGAGTAGACTAAAAACGAGATATCACATGTTATGACAATTCAATTAAAGGCATGGGAAGAGACTAGACACTTTGAACCGGTCAATTACCACATATAGACCCCATACCCACTCATCACCTTGCATACACGGCTTTCACATAACAAGATAGCATAATTAACTCAATTCCTAAGGATTAGTTTCCCCCGTAGAAAGTTAGACAAGACACTTACCTTAATTTAGCCAACTCAATACTCAATTTAGCTTTTTACTTTACAAATTCACCACACCCTCAGCTCAATCTAGCCAAAGACAACTTAAATACATCAAACAATGCAAGAGAAAATAATTTCAATTAACAAAGCTATGATCCTTATACAATTTGCAAAAAGTCAACAAAAGTCAACCCTCGGGCCCGCACCTCGGAACCAGATAAAATTTACAAAACCCGAACACACATTCCGGTATGAGTTCAACCATACCGAAATTATCAAATTCTGATACCAGTTGGTCCTTTAAATCATCATTTAACATTTTGAAACATTTTATAATTTTCTCCAAAATTTCCTTTAGATTCTCATGAATCTGATGTTAAATATAAGGTATAATCACAAAATATAATTTAAAATTAATTATAGGTACTTACCCAATGATTGTAAATGAAATTCCTCTCTCAAATCGCCCACTCTCGGACCTAGGGTTCAAAATATCACAAAATGAAGCAAAAACCCGAATTACACAGCTGAAAACAAGCTACAGATATCGCATTTGCGATCCAAGGTTCACAATTGCGAACCCTCGCAAAAGCGAAGATGACTTCGCAATTGAGAACAAGAACCGGGCTGGAAAAGGTCGCAATTTTGACAAAATGTTCGTAATTGCGAATTAGGCATCGCAATTGCGATAAAAATGTTCGCAATTGCGACTACACCAGAAACCAACAGTCTCCCCGATATGGAAATTAGCATAACTCTCTCATACGATGTCTAAATAGGACGATTCTTTTTATTATGACTCCGTAATTACGATACGGATCTAATGCTTCAATAAAAACTGAATTTGGAGTTGATTTTCTTAATGTGGAACTATTTAAGCTTGAAGAAATGATGCCGAAGCATAAAAAACAAGCGCAACACAACTTAAACCTATTTAAAACTTACCCAAGCCACTCGGGACCTCGTCCAAACATACCAACAAGTCTCGTAGCACAAGAAGAACCTACCTAAGACCTTAAATCACATCAAATAACTTCGAAATTACGAATCACACCTCAAATCAAACTTAATGAACCTATGAACTTTCAACTTCTACAACTCGCGCAGAATCATATCAAATCAAACCGGAATGATGTCATATTTTGCATGCAAGTCCCAAATAACATAACGGAGCTAATACAAGTCTTGGAATTGCATTCTGACCCTGATTTCAGCAAAGTCAACTCTCATCAAACCTCTCAACCTTCCAAAACTTCAACTTTCTAATTTTCGTCGAAATGCTTCAATTTACCCTACAAAGCTTCAATTCAAAATCCAGACGCACGCCTAAGTCCAAAATCACCATACACAGCTATTGGAATCATCAAAATGCCATTTCGAAATCTTCTACACAAAAGTCAAAACTCCAATCTACCCGAATCAAGAATCCTTCTTCCAGATTGACCCGAATAATCCGAAAACCGAACTCGACCACACACACAAGTCACAACACATAATACGGAGCTATTTGAGACCTTATGCCGCAGAACCTTACGCTACTTCTCAAAACAACCGGCCGGGTCGTTACATCCTCCCCCTCTTAAACAAACGTTCGTTCTCGAACGTGCCAAGAATCGTTCAGAAGTCATCAAATCTTTGAATGTATTCCTACATACACCCGCAAGTGATACCACGTTACCCCAATCCACATAACCCCGACGACATCATCTCAACTGAAATTTATCCCTTCTACCAATACTAATAAGCCTTAGAACCGAAATTCTCACCATCTGATCATCTCTAAAAGACCCGATTCCTCCACACCCGGTATCAACCTCAACCAGTTGTAGCAACTTATATCTATACCTACAAGGTACAACTATACGATGTAACACATCACACATATGCCCATAACAACATCTTTGATCACAATAGCTGCTCGTAATCAAATCCAGTACTGGCAATTAGCCTCATATCCGTTAGAATCTTGTTTCAAACCTCCACAACACTGACAATGATGCAAAAAACACGAATACCTCATAACTATTCATGTGAATCAACAAGTCACCTTTAACGCCACTGGGGCACATACCTCGCTAGCTAAAACTCAATAAACACATCACGAATATGGCTAAACATGCAAGGAGAAACACATAAGAGAACTATTAAACAAGACCGACAGATAAAACTCCCTATCATTACCATTCTACAAATCAATTTAACAAGGAAGAATCAAAGTATATGAATAAATCACAAGGATATCATCCTGATATAACTCCAAAGTGGCATGCAGCCCAGTTCAAACACATCAAATCATATGAAAACGCGAGGGTCTCACCCTCAACTCTGAATTACAAGTGGAATACACATCATACCAACCGAGACCTTACGCTAATTAAATTCCTCCAATAAAATCACAACACATATTGAACTCCCACACTGGTAGGGAATCTAAACCACAAATCGTAACCAACAATCTGGAAATCACATCAAAACCTACCGTAATGGGTAACAGAAAGTCACTTCTAGTCTCACAACTCTCACTAATGAACAAAAACAAAATAATAGACACGGGCTACCCATATAAAATCTCCCAATAGGGGTAAACACATAAGCATGGTAAAAAAATCACGAAACTCACCCATATGTGAAGAAAAATAGGAGGACTGACACTGATAAGCAGAACTGAAACAAGATACAAATGATTATTCTCTATAACCAATAAGAACCATACATGTACAACATCATCTGCTGCTGCAGCCTCATCCCTACCGTAGAAAGCACATCAACGGGTCAGGCCTCCCCCTATTGGGCACCCTTTACTCGCCTGTCCTGCACCCCAAGCTGGCGGTGTAGGGATATCATTAACTGAAGCAGAACTCATAGCTTGATTACCCTATTGTGATACATCCGTCTGGAGTCTGGGACAATCTCTCACCATTTGGCTGGTACTTTCACACTCAAGAAACCTCTCCACTGACGTGGCTGTGAATGTCTGATACGGGTAACCTAAGACCCATGGGTACCTGAAACACTATGCGAAGCCTTAAGTGTAAGCTGAACTAGGTGACCCACAAAATCTCTACCATGTCGTACCCTGCCTCCAAAATAGGAACTAATTGGTCTCTCCAGCACGATCCCTCTAAGCCTCCCTGCCCTCTCTCTCCTGACCCCACATGCCCTCTAGTCGGCGGGCAATCTCTACTACCTGCTAAAATAGAACATCCGACTTTAACTCCCGAGCCATGATGAACCGGATATCGTGACTAAGTCCCCTAATGAACCTGCGGACTCGCTCTCTAACTGTAAGAACCAAAGTAGGGGCATGTTTGGAAAAATCACTGAATATAACGGCATACTTTGACACTGACATAGTCCCCTGGTGCATCTTCTCAAACTCCACGCTCCATGCATCCCGAAGGGTCTAGGGAACAAACTCTCTCAAGAACATCCTTGAAAACTGGACCCATGAAAGTGAAGTTGCATCGACCGGACTACCCAACTCATACGCTCACCACCACTGATATATTGCTTCCTTAAGCTAGACGATAGTAAAAGCAGCCCTACTCGTCTCCACAATACCCATATTGCGGAGAATACGATAGAACTCACCTAGGAATCCATGCACATCCCCTGAGGCCAAACCACTAAAAGTAGGAGGGTAATACTTCTTGAACCACGCAAGTCTAAGTTGTTCTTCCTCATATGCTGTTGCCTTAACCACAACTGAACTGGGACAACAGGTTGTGTTGGCATGACACCTGGAGCCTGACCAATATGGGGTCGCTTTTCTAGGGTACGGGTGGCGGGAGTCTGAGCGCCTCCCTCGATCTGTGCAAGTAGCTGGTGCAACCAGAATCAACCTCGCCTGAGCCAATGTACCAAACATGCTCAGGAACTGTGTTGAAGTCTCCTGAAGTGATGGGGTAACAATAGGCGCCTCCGGTACCTTTCCCCCAACAGAAGCTACTGGTGGCTCCTCAACAACTGCTCTGACAAGTGTTCTAGTTGTAGCACGTGCTCTTCCTCGGCCTCGGTCTCTGCCCCAGCCTCTAGCACACCGGCTCTAGGGGAAGCGTCATTGGTAACTGCAACTTGTGTCCTCACTATTTGTGAGAGAATAGAATGACAAAGGTTCAAACTACGAGATCAATAAACTCACACGATAGGAATGAAGGAAGTGAAATTGTACTAATAGTTACGTAGCCTCTCGAAGATAAGTAAAGACATCTCTGCACCGATCTGCAAGACTCTACTAAACTCGTTTATGACTCATAGCATATATGAACCTAGAGCTCTAATACCAACTTGTCACAACCCAAAATCCCTCCGAAGGAGTCGTGATGGCATCTGCTCTCTAAAACTAGGTAAGCCTAACATATACCGAAATGATAATAGATTCTACTAAACATCTATTGAACATGAACCAGAAATTTCTAAATAAACCATTATTCTAAACATGATACAATATCCCAAAATCAGTAGTACAAGTCATGAGCCCTTCTAGGAGTAATTATACATAACAAATACATCAGTGTTTCGGATTAATAGGAAATAATGGAAATAAATACAATAAAAGGTGACTTCGGATCGTGCGAACGTCCAGCAGGTGTACCTTGAAGTCTCCAGCCGCACAAGTATGAATCTCAAAATAAACTCGATCCAAAATACCTGGTTCTGCACAAAAATGTGCAGAAGCGTAGCATGAGTACACCACGGTGGTTCCCAGTAAGTATCAAGACTAACCTCAGTAGAGTAGTGACTAGGCCAGGTCAAGACACCTACCAAACATGTAAACATGTGCAGGATATGACATAAAGCTAACAAGGAAGGAATATTAAGATAATGCCAATAGCAGAAAGAATTCAAATTACAAACAGTAGTAAAGATAAGGGGGACACGAATGCCAACGAGAAATAACCAAGAAATTAAGCAGCAACATAGCCGGGGCACGGATGTAGTGTAAATGTGCTCAAGTAGGGTAAACAACATCAACTCAACCAATCAAATCATTTCCAATGCACAATTTTAACAATCCCACTTCTCGTAATCTCATATCATAAATCACAACTTCCAAACATTTGACACACATGGCACCTTGTGCCCACATTTTCTATCTCACTTCGCACGGAAAAATCCACGTGCTACTCGGTACGTAACATCCGTGACAAATGCTAATTAGGATGTTCAAGAGATTTTATTTAACAATTTCTGAACCAAGTAAGAAATCAATGAAAAAAATGTGTTTATTTTAGAAATTATTTGGGTGAAGAAAATAATCTTTTCAAATAAAATACAACATCAGATAAGCTACTGAATTTAATATAGAATTTATTAAATTGAAACATAATAAAAATTCCTTTTTAAAGTAAAGTAAAAAAATATCAGACCGTGTAAGGAGATCAAGTTGAGAAATCAATTAAAGTAAATTATGACAACTATTAAAAATGGTAAAGTACCGAATAAAACGGTGAATTTTAACTTAAAAGTCATAAATATAAGCATGTTATTAATTATTTTACTTAAAATCGCTATATTACTAACAACTCAGCAGGATACGAGGTAATGACCAGCGTAGTAAATTCATCTTGAAAATCAATTCACCAAAATAATAGTATTAGGAAAAGAATTCAGGAAATGATGGCAAGACAATAAATCAATAACAACAACTCAATCCTCGAAAACCAGTGAAAAATCGGGAATACAGGTTCTCAGAGTCCCGTACGAAAGAACCGAAGAAAATACAATACAATACAATACAATACAATACAATACAATACAATAAGGAATACATAATGCATAAATTGATGTGGCGCGCAACCCGATCCCACAGTACAATACTATTCACCCTTATTCCACTATGTAAATATAAATAGTAATAAATAAATCTATGGTGTGGCGCGCAACCCGATCCTATCATATAATAAGAGTCAATATCATAATTCACCGTTATTTTAACATATCAATTCACTCTTATTTCACTTGTTGCGGCATGCAACCAGATCCAACCGTATCAATATCATTATAATATACAAAATATGTTGCGACGCGCAATCTGATCCCTCCATACAATATCAATATCATAATTCATCCTTACTTCACCATAACAATTCACCCTTATTTCACCTGTTGCAGCGTGCAACCCGATCTCCCGTACAATAATTTAGATCAACAGTAACAATTCAGTAACTCAATTTAAGAGAATTTCTACAATCAAGGGTATGAGTTACACGGAAACAAAGGAACCACGTAAAAAAATGAAAGGAATACAACAAACTTTACAAAAATGACAGGACAGGTAAGGCACGCGATAACTAAGTATGAAATCACAACAATTAGGACATGCAGCAGATAAGCACAGAGTCATAGACGAAATTAAACAATTAAGAGGTAACAAGAAAATAAGGAAGGAAATAACTTCAGTTAAGGCATATAAGGGCCAAATAATGAGTAGGGATATAATAAGTGCTATCATCGTCAAATAGAGCATGTAGGAGTAGACTAACAACGAGATATCACTTGTTATGACAATTCAATTAAAGGCATGGGAAGAGACTAGACACTTTGAAGCTGTCTATAACCACATATAGACCGTGTACCCATTTGTCACCTTGCGTACATGGCTTTCACATAACAAGATAGCACAATTAACTCAATTCCTAAGGAGTAGTTTCCCCCACACAAAGTTAGACAAGACACTTACCTCAATTCAGCCGACTTAATACTCAATTTAGCTTTTTCCTTTACCAATTCACCACTGCTCGGCTCAATCTAGCCAATGACGACTTAAATACATCAAACAATGCAAGAGAAAATAATTTTAATTAACAAAGCTATGATTCTTATACAATTTGCAAAAAGTCAACCCCAGTCCCCCACCTCGAAACCCGATAAAATTCACAAAATCGAACACTCATTCTGATACGATATCAACCGTATAAAAATTATCAAATTCCGATACCAATTGGTCCTTCAAATCATCATCTTACATTTTGAAAGATTTTATAGTTTTCTCCAAAATTTTCTTTAGATTCTCATGAATTTGATGTTAAATATAAGGTATAGTCACAAAATATAACTGAAAATTGATTAGAGGTACTTACTCAATGATTGTAGATGAAATTTCTCTCTCAAAATCGCCCACTCTCGGACCTAGGGTTCAAAATATCTCAAAATGAAGCAAAAACCCGAATTACACAGCTGAAAACAAGCTGCAGATGTCGCATTTGCGATCCAGTTGCGAACCCTCGCAAAATCGAAGAAGCCTTCACAATTGCAAACAAGAACCGGGTTGGAAAATGTTCGCAATTGCGACAAATGTTCGCAATTGCGAACTAGGCATCACAATTGCGATAAAAATGTTCATAATTGCGACTACACCAGAAACCAACAGTCTCCCCGATACGGAAATGAGCATAACTCTCTCATACGATGTCTGAATTCGACGATTCTTTTTGCTATGACTCCGTAATTACGATACGGGTCTAATGTTTCAATAAAAACTGAATTTGGAGTTGAGTTTCTTAATGTGAAACCATTTATGCTTGAAGAAACGACGCTGAAGCATAAAAAAACAAGCGCAACACAACTTAAACCTATCCGAAACTTATCCAAGCCATTCGGGACCTCATCTGAACATACCAACAAGTCCCGTCGCACAACACGAACCTACCCGAGGTCTCAAATCACATCAAATAACGTCGAAATTACGAATCACACCTCAAATAGAACTTAATGAACTTATGAACTTTCAACTTCTACAACTCACGTCGAATCATATCAAAGCAACCGGGAATGATGTCAAATGTTGCATGCAAGTCCGAAATAACATAACAGAGCTAATCCAACACTCGGAATTGCATTCTTACCCCAATATCACCAAAGTCAACTCTCGGTCAAACCTCTCAACCTTCCAAAACATCAACTTTCCAATTTTCGCCGAAATGCTTCAATTTATTCTACGGACCTCCAATTCAAAATCCGGACGCACGCCTAAGTCCAAAATCACCATACGAAACTGTTGGAATCATCGAAATGCTATTTCGGAGTCTTCTACACAAAAGTCAAAACTACGGTCTACTTCACCGCTTAAGCTTCTAAAATAAGAATCCTTCTTCCAGATTGACCCGAATCATCCGAAAATCGAACTCGACCACACACGCAAGTCACAACACATAATATGAAGCTGTTTGAGACCTTATGCTGCAGAACTTAACACTAATTCTCAAAATGATTGATCGTGTCGTTACATTCTTGCAATTGCAATAGTAATAAAAAGTAAAGGAATAATGGACTAATTGAGAATTTACTTTTTTTGAGCAATAAGGGAACCCTTTGATGTATCTTGACTACGAAAAGAGGAGTAGTAAAACATCAAAAAAGAAATATCTTTTTGTATGATATCCAACTCACTAGACTGTCAGCATAAAATCTTATTCTTTTGGACTGATCATCATTCAATTAGCCATGTCTAGTCATCCTAACTTTTACTAATCATCGCTTGGTTAACTAATTATTGTTTGGTCCTCAACAAGAAAATAAAGCCAGATTTTCTTAACCATTATCGTCTTGTTTCAGTTAATTAAAGAGGTGTTATGTTGTTATTAGTTCGAGACATCACAACGGGCAACTGCAAAAGTGATAAGCTTATACCACACCGACTTTCAAAAAGAAAAAAAAATGTTGAAGATGAATTGCCTAATTAAAAAGAAATATTACCTTCTACTGACTTTCTTTTCTATAAAAACGGAAATAATTACAAAAACGTAGTAGTTGTATATGGAAAAAATATATCTGGCCCTAGCACTCTTTTTATACATTCTTTCCAACAGTATCAAAAGTTTGAAATTAGTTTGATTAGTTTGATTTAAATTGGATTGTAACATTAATGCTTCAAATGATTCAAGGGCTTACACAATAATCTACGATATGAAATTTAACCTTGTCATTATAAGAAGTTTGCGCTTTAGATCATGCATTTTCTCAGCAATCATACTTGGGGGATGTCAACTTTAGTCTTCAAAAAAAAAAAAAAAAACTAAACTAATAAATATGTAAAAACGTCAAATATAACTAATCCCTCATTACCTCTTCTCCCAGGCAATTGGAGAAAAAAAGAGAAAGAAAATGCAGGAATACGACTTCTTTCTGTTCGATTAAATTTAAATTCGCACCGAAAAATTTAAAATTCTCAAAGCAGAACTTGAAAGGAAGTGCAATAATCAGAAGAGAGAGTAGTTGTCGACCTAAGTCCAACCTTTGATCTGAGCCGTTGGAATCTTTGAGGCTGTTGATTCGACAACAGAATTAGAATAATTTTATAAAAATTTACCTAAAGTAAATGCACCCAACTCTGAAATAACTGCTAATCAGAGGCGGATCTAGAATTTTCAATACATGAATACACTACTAAAAAAAAAGGTATATAGTGAAATTTGATCCTTATACCTCTTAAACAATAACTCAATATCAACCAAGTGTACCATTCCATCTTCTTGGAGCATGAATGTCAACAGTTAATATTATACCAATTTCAAAAAATATGTTTACGGAGAGACTTACGTACCCCGTAATTAACCCTATAAATCCGCCCATGCTGCTGACCTCTCAACATCATTATCAAAAATTAAATAAATAAATAAGAAAAAGAAAAGTAATGAAACAGAGGCTGAAGGGTCCGAAAGAGAGATTAGAGTCAAAAAAACATAATCAAAATGGATATTGTCTTTGATTGAAGCTATCCGATGTATAAAGAGGCCACCAGGGCATTAATTTTAGTACAAAATTGCTAAAATTCTTTTTTTGTCTACCTAATATAGACTACCACTGCTCTGTACAATTCCAAGAAGTGGGGAGAAAAAGGAAGAATAGGAAGACTATGGAGAAACCCATATAACCTAATTTTGTTGAAAGGGTTGTCTGGAGTTAAATTCAATCATGCCAACAAAGGAGCATGACCACACATCTTTTGATTATGTAGAGCCTGGCCTTTTGCTGCCTAAGAACTCCTCCGAGCCCTCTGCTTGAAATTAGCTTCCTCTTTGAACTTCCCATCTTGCTATTGCTCATCTTCATCTTTCTACTTAATTAGTTTCTGATCAAAATCAAGAAAGGGTAAGGGGCTGTGTGTAGAAATTCTTGGTATGCAATCAAAGAGAGAACTTTGATTCTATTATTGGTTTAATTTTGTGTAGAGAATATATTGAAGAGAGAAGTTTGAATGGGGAAATTACGAAGAGGTTCTTATAGGGTTGAGACTTGAGAGTGTCGACCTAACTTGTATTGCTCCAGTCAAGAACCAAATATAGGTCCCACTTTCCACTTGTAACCTACGGTCCCCCAACAAGTGAATTAAAGTAATACTACGTTCATATATTATGTCCCCCACCCGATTTCGTCATAATAAGTGTAAAATATATTGAGAGGGTATTTTTCTTTTGTATGTTAACATCATGTCTCATCAATGTTTCGCAAGACAATAACAGAACTCGTCTAGACTAGTGCTAGTTTGAAGAGTGATTTTATGGTAAAGGTTACGTTCATCCCATACATTATGTTTTGAATTACGTGTCTCGTATTTTCTTTTAATAGTTAAACTTTTAGATATAATAGTCACACACTTCACTACAATATTAAAGTGTTGGGTTTGAGTTTATTATTAAAAAAATTCACGTGCTTGACTCATAAGAAAATCAAACCTTCAAGTGAGAAGTCAGAGATAAAAAAAAGAGTAATCCGGTGCACTAAGCTCACGCTATGCGCGGGATCCGGAGAAGTACCGTATCACAAGGCGTGTCAAATATATAGTTAAATATAAAAAAAACACTCTCTCTAACATTTTAAGCTTTTTGTTGCGGAATATCGTGGGTTAACTAGCACACAATCACACATAATAGAGAAGAAAAATCAACACAAAGATTTAACGAGGTTCGGCTAAGCCTAATCCTCGGGGCAAAAGCAGAGAGAGTTTCTACTATGAATGAGAAGAAAAGTACAGTACAATCTATAGGATCTCCAACTACAACCCCTATATATAGATCCCAAATAGTAGGGGTGTGCATTTGAATCGGTTTATTGATAAATCGAATCGATTATTTGTTATTAGTTTATCGATATCGGTTTATCGATTTCGATTTCGAATTTTCCTTATCGAGTTATCGATTTCGATTTCGATTTTGTCCTTTTCGGTTATCGGTTTATCGATAAACCGATAAGATATACCTTCTGTACGTTATCTTTTTATGTTTGAGTTTAACAACATAGTTCTCTTCCACGTTCTATTTTCCCTCTTCGTTCCTATCATTCTTCAAGTTTAAAACAACCATCCCCGAGTAATAACCTTCAGAAAAGTTGCATATATAGATGCGTAAATTCTTAAGATATTCTTTTACAGGAAACAAATGATGCTTCGTATTAGTAGTGTGCGTGTACTACAAAATGAAAGAATAAAACAGGACAAAAATTGGAGAACCTGACACCATTTTCACTTTGAAGCCAGAGTTTGAAGATCAATACCATTTAAAAACAAATGCATGACCTTAACTGGCTCACAAACAAAACCAGCTTCTTGGCATACATCCTTGAGTTGCTTCACTTGTGAAGGCCCGTCTGTGTTGAAGTCATGGGATGACACAATTTTTATGTTATAAACGGTGTTCGTCTTATTTTAGCTTCTTTTTGTCCATATTAGTTAAGCGTGTTTATAGCGATATATTTTTCGTGGAATCCCGCAAATTTTCTTATTGGTGTAATCGATAACCGAATCGATAAGCCCCAAAAATTGATAAATCGAAATCGAAAAAATCGAAACCTTATTGAAACGATAACGATAAGCATATGTAAAATCGATTAGTAATTATCGATAAGGGCCAAAATCGAATTGATAAATCAAATGCACACCCCTACCAAATAGTCCCAAGCCTATAAGAGAAAGATTTCTCAATTTAAGGACTATAGCTTTTCCTTTCCAAAATCTATTAGGACAATGGGTTTTTCTAAACCTATAGGGATTATGATTTTTCTAAACATACAAGGAAATAATTCAAGCCACAAAATAAAAATTCTTCCCCTTGGCTTGAATTCTCTACATCAATAGGAAAAACATCTCTCTACCTTGCCCTCAGCCCTCGCAAGGGCTCTATCCATTTCCGCACACATCAACCAAGTCTAGGCAACGCCTAAACTTGTTAAGACGCTCAATCTCTTTAGCCATAACACTAATCCGTCGATTTGGTTATGTACTCTAAATAGCTTCTGAGTAGCTATAACACTCAAATGCATCAACGGTCTCTGCAACTGCCAAAGAAAATCTCACTGGATTCGTATATCCAAGAAGATTCCCATAAACTATGTTTGCAAACCTTTGAGGTCGGCTGATCACTCTCTTCTGTTTTTCTGTTGCAATGCTATATGGTTGTTGTTGCGCAGGTGCATCGACATTATCATCGTGATCAATATTTTGCACCTCTTCCACTTTCTCTACTTTAAAACTACTGGGTTGAGCTAGTGGAGATTCAATTTCTAGCTCTATGTTGTCACTGACACCACGATCTGTTTCTGTTGTTGCCTTCTCCCTCTGACTGTCCAGTGAGGAAGATTCATTGAATGTTACTTTCACGACCCAAAATCCCTCTGAATGAGTCGTGATGGCACCTAGTCTCTAAACTAGGTAAGCCTAACATTAACAAAAAAATAAAATTGATATTCACTAACTTCAACTTAGATAACTCTAAACAATTACAATTCCCAAAACCGGTAGTAAAAGTCATAAGCCCTTTTCTAGGAGTAGTTATACAAAATGAATACATTACTGATCCAGAACAAAAGGAAACAATGAAAATGATTACAACAGAAGGCGATTCCGAGGCTTGCGAACGCAGCAGCAGGTTTACCTTGAGTCTTCACAGCAACGATTTGCCTAGCCACTATCGACCAAATACCTAGATCTGTACAAAAATGTACAAAAGTGTAGTATGAGCACACCATAGCGGTGCCCAGTAACTATCAAGACTAACCTCGGTGGAGTAGTGACGAGGAACAGTCAAGACACCTACTAGTCAAATAAGTTGAACTGGATAGGATAATAAGTTATCAAGATAAAGATAACAAAGTAATGTCAATAGAAGAGAGATCAAACTACAAACAGTAGAGGCAATAAAGGGAAACACGGATGGTAACGAAAGATAACCAAGTAAATTAACACCAACATAGCTGGGACACAGACAAATAAAAATGTGCTCAAATAAAGAAGGCGATGTTAACTCAATCAATCACATAATTTATAATACACAATCCCGACCATGTCAATCCTCGGTGCCTCATATCATATATCTCAATTTTCAAACCTTTAGCACACATGGAACCTTGTGCCCACATATTTCTATCTCACTTTGCACAACAAAATCCACGTGCTACCTGTTTAACCAAAGAATTAGACCCTTTGACTAAAGCTTATTTTTAAGATGAATACGGGTTACTGATAATCAAGGAAATGGAGAAAAATGAATAATATAAAATATTGCAAAAATAGAAAAGCGAAGTCAATTATATCTGAGAATCAGATGCCTTTACAAGATGCNCGTTCGAGTAATCAATTGTGGGTCTTTGAATCTGCCCGTAGCTTTGTCTAGATTCATTCTGACCGTGCCTCTCTCCTGTTTTGATCAAATTGAGTTTCCCGTGGCTGATAAGCTCTAGGGTGTACTGAACCGTGCCTCTTTGTACCGTACCTCTTCAAAGGATCACATCCAGCTGTTGCGTTTTCCTGTGTCCACGTGACTGGCTGAGTTGTCAAAAATTGGCTTACCAATACAGATAGTCCCCTCACTTACCATATATTTAACGATTAATATTTGGTAAGTGGATATTCATTTATGGTAGGAATATTTTGCCGCCGCTTTTCCTCGAATCATTGTATCCTTCTCTGCACCGTAGGCGTCGTTTGTCACTTCCATTTAATGCACGTACCACGTGTCCTTTCCGGATTGGTTCTGCATTTACTCGGCATATTTTAGGGCTTTTTGCGTCTGTGCCAGTCCCGAAGTGACATCTTCAATTATGAATTTTCATCATTATTTTTCTTTTTTTTCCTATGTTTGATGGTTGTTGATGCGAGACTAAATTGCATAGTTTAACATGTGATATACCTTACATTTTATGCGCA
>ML390045.1:13989-25379 GCA_005239525.1 Nicotiana knightiana | reverse complement strand
TCCTATATTACTTGTCGACCACGTACACTTGCGTGTGCACTGGGAAATCAACCAACACCAATCTCCACAGGTATTAAGGCTTCTAAGCCATAAACAAGTGCGAACGTACCTGTTTTTAGTTTCTCCCGTGGCTATCTTTGAAGTTGTTTTGTATGCCCATAGTACCGCTGGTAACTCATCAGGCCAGTTTCCTTTGGCTTTATCCAGCCGCTTCTTTAGATTGTTGATGATGACCTTATTCGTTGACTCAGCTTGACCATTATCCACGGGGTGGTACGACGTTGAAGTGATCTGCTTGATTTGCCATGTTTCGAAGAATTTTGTGATTTGCGAGCCTATGAATTATGGGCCATTATCACACACGATTTCCTTTGGTATTCCAAAGAGGCATATTATGTTTCTCCATAAGAAGCTTTTAACTTCCTTTTATCGCACTTGTTTGAACGCTTCTGCCTCTACCCATTTTGTAAAATAGTCGGTTAGCACGAGTAAAAACCGTACATGTCCTTTAGCTATGGGAAGAGGTCCCACTATGTCCATACCCCATTTCATGAAAGGCCATGGGGATATTATTGGATGTAATAATTTCGCTGGTCGATGCATGTTATTGGAAAAACTTTGGCATTTGTCACATTTGGATACAAAATTCTCGGTTTCTTCTTCCATCTTAGGCCAATAGTATCCCGCTCTGATTAGGGTTTTCACTAAGGATCTCGCCCCTGAGTGATTTCCACAGTGTCCTTCGTGGACTGCTTTCATCACAAATTCTGTTTGGTTAGGTCTGAGGCATTTAGCGAGGGGTCCTCCGAACATCTTGCGATAAAGTGAGTTGCAAATAAGGCAGTATCGTACAGCTTTGCGGCGAAGTGCTTGAGTTGCTTTCCTGTCTTCAGGTACGGTGCCATTCTGCAAAAAATTAAGAATTTCGTTTCCCCAGTCCCAGGTTAGGTTGTTGAAAGTTACTTCATTCCTGTCCTGGTCTATTATTGAATGAAATAGTTGAACGACAATTATATTGTCTTTGTTTGTTACTTCTGTGACTGCTGCGAGGTTAGCTAGTGCATCTGCTTTTGCATTTTCCTCTCTATATTTGTATTACCTTCCATTTTTTGAATTGTCTCATGAGCTCTCGTGCTTTTTCAAGGTAATGTTGCATTCTGGACTCTCAAGCGATGTAAGTCCCCTATATCTGATTTATTACCAGCTGGGAGTCGCTGTTGATCACAATTTTCTCGATTGAGAGCTCCCGTGCGAGTTCAAGCCCTACAATAATAGCTTTGTACTCTGCTTCGTTGTTAGTTATAAGATAACACTTGATAGCTTGCCTTGTCTTTTCATCCGTGGGTGATATCAAGACTATGTCTAAGCCAGCGCCTTTTATATTTGAAGAACCATCAGTGAACAAGGTCCATAAGCCTGGATTAACACCGTTAAAGAGTCATAGCTCTTTTTATACTTCAGATACAATGTTATTACTAAAGTCAGCAACAAAATCAGCTAGTATTTGGGACTTAATTGCAGTCCTAGGCTGATAGATTATTTCATGTTCACTTAATTCTATGGCCCACTTGAAAATAGGGTCGCCATTTTGTAGATGCCATTATTAAAGCTAAGGCTAACTTTTCCAGATGTGGATATCTAGTCTCAACATCTAGCAAAGTTTTACTTACATAATAGATAGGTGATTGTTTACCCTTTTCTTCTCTTACCAATACTGCACTTACAGCAATTTCTGAGACAGCCAGGTAGATTTACAATATTTCCCCTTCTTTTGGCTTTTAAAGCAGTGGTGGTTTCGATAGATAAATCTTCAGATTCTTGAGGGCTTCCTGACATTCTTCAGTCCATTCGAACTGATTCTGCTTTTTGAGAACTGAGAAGAATTTAAAACTTTTTCGGACGATTTAGATATAAACCTACCCAAAGCTGTTATTCTCCCTGTCAGTCTTTGAACTTCCTTTTTATTTGTTAAAATATCAGGTATTTCCTTTGTATCTTTAATTTGAGCGGGATTTACCTATATTCCTCGGTTTTGATACAAGGAAACCCAAAAATTTACCGGATTGCACTCCAAAAGCGCATTTCTCTGGATTTAACTTCATATTATACCCGCGTAAAATATCAAAAGCAGTAGAGAGGTGCTGGAAATGGTCTTGTGCTTGTATTGATTTTATCAACATATCATCAATATAGACTTCCATAGTCTTTCCAAGATGTTCTTGGAACATTTTAGTCACTAACCTTTGATAGGTGGCTCCAGCATATTTTAAGCCAAAAGGCATAACTTTATAACAGTAAGTCCCCCTGTTTGTAATGAAGGAAGTTTTTTCCTCATCTGAGGGATTCATTTTAATCTGATTATAACCAGAATATGCATCTAAGAAGCTCAATAATTCATGAACTACTGTTTATCAATCATTTGACCTATATGTGGCAATGGGAATGAGTCTTTGGGGCATGCCTTATTTAAGTCAGTATAATCTACGCATACTCTCCACTTGCCATTCATTTTAGGTACTACCATGGTGTTTGCTAGCCAGTTAGGGTACGTTACCTCTCGTATCGAACCAATCTTCAAGAGTTTCTGTACCTCTTCATCGATCACTTGGTTCTTGAATGGTCCTTGCTTTCTTTTCTTCTGCTTAACAGGTACGAAGGATAGATCTTCATTTAGTTTATGAGTCATCCCTTCGGGTGGGATGCCTGTCATATCTGAGTGGGACCACGTAAAGAAGTCTGCGTTAGCCTTTAAATAATCAATTAATTTACCTCTTCGAGCAGGGCCTAGCCTCGTGCCTATATACACTTTCTTCTCAGGCTTTTGTTCAGATAATGGAACAAATACGAGCTCCTCCGTAGTTGTTTTGATGTGATCATCTTCCTCCGGATCACGAATGACGTCCGGTCTGGAATCTGTATCTTTGTGGTATAATATACCTTCCGTGGTAACTTGATTTCCTTCTCGTAAGTATTTTCTTTTGTACCTGTTTCAGCAATAATGCCTTCCGTACCTATTTGGGTAGTAATTTCTTCCATGCCTGTTTGGGTTGTATTACCTGCTTGGGAGATTCCCTTATCTCGTAATTCATCCACCTCTATTTTCTTGTTGTAGTGTACCACAGAGTTTATTTTTCTTGTGGTCTGTTGATCTCCTTTGATTTGTTGAATCCCCCATTCAGAGGGAAATTTAATTACCTGATGCAACGTGGAGGGTATCGCTTTCATGTCGTGGATCCATGGCCTTCCAATGATCATGTTATAAGCCATGTCAGTATCTATGACTTGGAACCTGGCACTTTTGATCGCCCCCTCAACATCAGTTNTTCCACGACTCTTAGCGAAATGATATTGACTGAACTGCCTGGATCAATCAACACTCTTTTTACGTTAGTGTCATGAATAAGTAAAGATATTACCAGAGCATCATTGTGCGGAAGCATTAATCCGCTAATATCTGCATTATCAAAGGTTATATCATCTTCTTTTATATTATTTTCACGAGCCCGTTTCCCATGTGTAATTGTGAACTTTGTGGTTGTTTTGCAAATCACTCTGTTTACTTCTTCACCCTCGTGTATCATGTTACGGTTCATTTTGTAGAAGGAGGCTTTGGGGGCTCCTGCATGTTCCTCATATATGCATGTTTACCTTTATAACTAAACAATTCTGTTAAAAAGCCCTGTTTTAATAAATTTTCTATTTCACCTTGTAAAAATCTGCAATCCGCAATTTTGTGCCCATGATTGTTGTGAAATTCACACCAGTGATCTCGGTTTCTTCTACTTGGATTTGACCGCATCTCTTTGGGCCACTTAACCTTGTCTCCCATGTTCCTCATTATTGAGACAAGTTCAGTAGTACTTATATTAACGGTATGATCCCCAATTTGAGTATTACCCCTACGTCGTTCATCACGATCTTTTCTGGATCTAGACGAGGATGAGACTACGTCTTTTCCTTGTGGTCTATAGTCCGACCTAGTGTTTTCGAACCTGGGGCGGATATCGCGTCCCGAGGGTCCTAAGTAAGGATCGTACCTATTTTTACCAGATCTTCTCTTTGATTTAGGACGTCTGGATCTGGAATGATCTTCATCTCTCGAACGAGCAATGATATCTTCTTCTATTCTGAGTTTATTACTGTACCTGTTATATACATCGTTCCATGTTGTAGTGGGGAATTCTCTTACATTTTCCTTAGGTGGCCTCGTGGCTTCTGAGCTTTTATTGTTTAGGTTGCTTGCAAATTCTATGGCTGCCCAATTATCATGCACCCTGGGTAACTGCATTCTTTCTCGTTGAACCATGTCTACAAACTCACGGAGTAGTTTCATGTCTCCTTGTTGTATTTTGAAAATATCTTCCATTCTCTTCTCAACTTTTTGTGCACCAGAGCGTGCTTTTATAAACGAATCTGCAAGCTCAGCAAAAGAGTCAATAAGATTTTTAGGGAGAAGAGAATACCAGGTTAGGGCCCCTTTGGTAAGTGTTTCCCCAAATTTTTTGACAAGAACTGATTCAATCTCTTATTTCGTTAAGACGTTGCCTTTTACCCCAGTAGTGAAAGCAGTCACATGGTCACATGGGTTAGTTGTTCCATCATATTTGGGAACGTCAGGAATTTTGAACTTCTTGGGTATAAGCAAGGGTGTCTCACTTGGCTTCCTAGGTTGTTGAGAATATCTATCAACATCGATGCCTTTGATGATAGGTGGTACTCCAGGAATTTGCTCGATGCGATCGTTCTGCTCCTTCATCTGTTTCTGCATGGTCAGTAGTAAATTTTGTAATTCTGAGTTATTAGATATACCTGGTCTCATTTCAAGAGATTCATCAGGAGTATCTCCTCTTCTTGAGTTTGCCAACCCAGATTGAGGATTTTCCATGGTGATGGTGTTATTGGGGGGTGGCATCGGCGGTGTAGGTAACGCTGCTGGTAATCCTCTCATAAATTCTTGCAAAGCTTGGCTCACATACTCTGTAATCATTTGCTTTACACGATCTTGTTCCATAGTTTGATCATTATCACCATTGTTGTTATTGGACATTTCTGGGGATTGTTCCCTCGAACCATGTGGAGTTCCTCAAGGCGATGGAACTGGGGTTCCACTCCTTTGTTGGTTGTTGTCATTGGAGTTTGACATAATTCAGAGGATATCATTTGAAAATAAACAAAGATTATCAGATTACCGGTAACGGAACCAATTTGTTTAACTAAAGAATTAGATCCTTTGACTAAAGCTTATTTTTAAGATGAATACGGGTTACTGACAATCAAGGTAATGGAGAAAAATGAATAATAGACAATATTGCAGAAATATAGAAAATCAAAGTTAATTGTATTCTAGAATCAGATGCCTTTACAAGTTGTATTCCCCTCCCTTATATAGGAGATTCTTATAACGTACGACTCTTGCTATGGTTACTCATTAATCACTAATTTTGACATTAATGAGAAGTTACAAAGGATAACGGTAATTGGGGTTCGGTTACATAAAGTTCGAGTAATCAATTATGGGTCCTTGAATCTGCCCGTAGCTTTGTCTAGATTCATTCTGACCGTGCCTCTCTCCCGTTTTGATTAAGTTGAGTTTCCCGTGGCTGATAAGTTCATGGGTTTACTGAACTGTGCCTCTTTGTACCGTACCTCTTCGAAGAATCACATCCAGCTGTCACGTTTTCCTGTGTCCACGTAATTGGCTGGGTTGTCAAAAGCTGGCTTACGTGTGAAACTCTTTTTTACCAATACAATCGTGTATATCATTCGTGCGTAGTCGTTATTGAGGGTCTTGAAACTAGTGTAGACCCTTTGCTTCTTGACATGGTCCATTTCGATGTCATACTAGGCATTGATTGGTTGTCACCTTATTATGCCATCTTAGACTGTCATGCCAAGTTAGTTACTTTAGCTTTGCCGGGATTTCCTTGGTTAGAATGGAAAGGGACTCCTGGTCATTCTCCCAGCAGAGTGATTTCTTATTCCAAGGCTCGCCGTATAGTCGAAAAGGGATGTTTGGCTTATTTGGCCCATATTCGTGATTCTGATGACGAGGTTTCTTTAATAGAGTCAGTGCCTATAGTTCGGGAGTTTCCCGAAGTGTTTCCTGCAGACCTGCCGGGATGCCACCTGACAGGGATATCGATGTTTGTATTGATGTTTCTCTGGGCACTCAACCCATTTATATTCCTCCATACCGGATGGCCCCACCAGAATTGAAAGAATTGAAAGAATAGTTGCAAGACCTGCTTGATAAGGGTTTCATCAGGCCTAGTGTCTCGCCCTGGGTGCACCAGTTTTGTTCGTAAAGAAGAAGGATGGATCGATGAGAATGTGTATATATTACCGGCAGTTGAGTAAAGTTACTATCAAAAATAAGTATCCATTGCCGAAAATTGATGATTTATTTGATCAGCTTCAGGGTGCCAGTGTGTTTTTGAAAACTGATCTGAGATCGGGCTACCATTAGTTGAAGATTAGGGCGTCCGATGTTCCTAAAACAGCCTTTCGGATAAGGTATGGGCATTATGAATTTTTGGTGATGTCTTCAAGCTTGACTAATGCCCCAGCAGCCTTTATGGATTTGATGAATCCTATTTTCAAGCCTTATCTAGATTCCTTCGTAATTGTGTTCATTGATGATATTCTTATATACTCCCGTAGTCGGGAGGAGCATGAGCAGCACCTCCGTATAGCTTTCCAAACCTTGAGGGATAATCAGTTGTATGCAAAAAAATTTAAAGTGTGAATACTGGTTAGACTTAGTAGCTTTCTTGGGTCACATCGTATCAACGGAGGGTTTTCAGGTAGATCCTAAGAAGATAGAGGCAGTCAAGAACTGTCCTAGACCAACTTCAGCCACGGAAATCAGAAGCTTCTTGGGTTTGGCGCGATACTACCGTCATTTTGTGGAGGGGTTCTCATCTATAGCAGCTCCGATGACGAGATTGACTTAGAAGGGTGCCCCATTTAAATGGTCAGATGAGTTTGAGGCGAGCTTCCAGAAGCTCAAGACAGCCTTGACTTCAGCGTCGGTATTGGTGTTACCATCAGGTTCAAGATCTTTCACGGTATATTGTGCTACTTCCCATGTTGGGTTGGGAGAGGTATTGATGCAAGAGTGCAGGGTGATAGCATATACGTCTCGGTAGTTAAAGATTCATGAGAAGAATTATCATGTCCATGACTTAGAGATGGCAGTCATTGTTTACGCGTTAAAGATTTGGAGGCACTAACTTATGGCGTGCCATGTGAGGTTTACACGGATCATCATAGCCTCCGGTACTTGTTCCAGCAAACGGATTTTATTTTGAGACAGAGGAGATGGCTAGAGTTATTGAAAGATTATGACGTCATTATATTGTATCATCCAGGAAAGGCCAATGTGGTGGCCGATGCATTGAGTAGGAAGGCAGTAAGTATGGGCAGCCTTGCATTTATTCTAGTTGGTGAGAGACTGTTAGCTTTAAATATTCAGACGTTGACTAATCAGTTCGTGAGGTTGGATATTTCTCCAGCCATGGTCTAGCTTGTACAGTTGTTCGGTCTTCCTTATTCGAGCGTATCAGAGATCGGTAGGATGATGACCCGCACTTGATGGTCCTTAGGGACACTACTCGGCACGGTGGTGCCAAGAAGGTTATAGTTGGAGATGATGGTGTTTTGAGGATGCAGGGTCGTATATGTGTGCCTAATGTTGATAGACTTTGTGAGTTGATCCTTGAGGAGGCTCACAGTTCTAAGTATTCAATTCACATGGGTGCTGCCAAGATGTACCAGGACCTGCGGAAGTACTACTGGTGGCGAAGGATGAAAAAGTATATTGTTGCTTATGTGGCTCGTTTTTTGAATTTCCAACAGGTGAAATATGAGCATCAGAGACCCGGTGGTTTGCTTCAGCAGATAGATATTCCTGAGAGGAAGTGAAGCGTATCACTATGGACTTCGTTGTTAAGCTCCCACGGACTCAGAGGAAGTTCGACGCCGTTTGGGTTATTGTGGATAGGTTGACTAAATTAGCACATTTCATTCCATTGGAAAGTACTTATACTTCGGAGAGATTGATAGAGATATATGTTCGAGAGATTGTTCACATTCAAGGTGTGCCCGTGTCTATTATTTCTGATCGAGGTACACAGTTTACCTCGCACTTTTGGAGGGCAGTTCAGTGTAAGTTGGGTACACGGGTTTAGCACAGCCTTTCATCCTCAGACGGACGGGCAGTCCGAGCGTACTATACAGATTCTAGAGTATATGCTTCGCGCTTGTGTTATTGACTTTGGAGGTTCTTGGGATAAATTCTTGCCGTTAGCAGAGTTTGCCTCCAATAATAGTTACTAGTTGAGCATTCAAATGGCTCCCTATGAGGCATTATATGGTAGACTGTGTAGATCGCCAGTTGGGGGGGTTGATCCGGGAGAGGCTTGGTTATTTGGTACAGACTTAGTTCAAGAGGCCTTAGATAAGGTCAAGATTATACAAGATCGACTTTGTGCAGCTCAGTCTAGGCAAAAGAGTTACGCCGATTGTAAGGTTCGTGATGTGGCATTCACGGTGGGAGAGAGAGTATTACTTTGGGTATCGGCCATGAAAGGTGTCATGAGATTTGGAAAGAAGGGAAAGTTGAGCCCTAGGAATATCAGACCATTTGAGATTCTTGATAGAGTGGGGAAGGTAGCTTACAGACTTGCGTTGCCTCCAGGGTTATCCTTAGTTCATCCGGTATTTCATGTATCTATGCTCCGAAAATATCATAGTGACCCGTCCCATGTGTTATATTTCAGCTCTGTCCAATTGGACAAAGATTTGACTTATGAGGAGGAGTCGGTAGCCATTGTAGACCGGCAGGTTCGTCAGTTGAGATCAAAGAGTTACCCTTCAGTTCGACTGTAGTGGAGAGGTCAACCTGTTGAGGCAGCTACTTGGGAGTCCGAGTCGGACATGCAGAGTATATATACCCACTTGTTTGCCAGTTCAGGTAATTTTCTATGTCCGTTTCAGGATGAACGTTTGACTTAGAGGTGGAGATTGTAATGACCCAAAGGTTCATCTTATAATTAAGACTCCATTCCAGGCTCATTAGACTTAAAAATATTAATTTTATATACCTCGATTTGCGTGTACAATCCAGGCGTGAAACCGGAAAGCTTTTATGTGAAAATATGAGAGATAATAATTTTTGAAATTTAAAATTTGGTTTTAGTTGAATTTGTTCAACATTCTGAGTAAACGGACCCGGATATGTGTTCTGACGATCCCCGGAGGTCCGCAGTAAAATATGGGACTTGGGCGTATGCCTGGAATTAAATTTTGAGGTCCCTAGCTTTAGAAATCAATATTTAAAGAAAATTGTTTTGCTGGAAATAAAGAAATTAATTAATATTTAAACTCATTGGTATCGGGCCCATTTTTTTGTTCTGGAACCCGGTACAACTTTGTTATGATATTTAAGTTCTATCTGTGAAATTTGGTGAGAATCGGAGTTGATTTGACGTGATTCAGACGTCTGGTTGAGAAATAGTGAAATTGAAGTGTTCTTGAGAAAAATCATCAGTTTTGAGGTTAAATTCATAGTTTTAGAAGTTATTTTCGTGATTTTATCGCACGAGCAAGTCTGTATGATGTTTTTAGACCTGCGTGCATGTTTGGTTTAGAGCCCCGAGGGCTCGGGTGAGTTTTGGATAGGCTAAGGGATGTTTTAAACTTGTAAAATCTACGTGTGCACCAGTTCTGGCGTGCCCGCACCTGCGAGCCTTTGGCCGCAGGTGCGAGCTCGCAGGTGCAAACTTGTCCAATGTTCCCAATTGCGCAGATGCGGACTCCCCATCGCAGGAGCGGGACTGCAGAAGCGGAAACCCGTCTGCAGATGCTGCCCCAAGGGCCCAGTCCCATTTCAGCAGAAGCGACCCACTTTCCGCAGGTGCGGATGCGCAAATGCGTCCCAAGAACCACAGGTGCGAGGGTTGGGCAGTGAGTTCACTTTAATTAGAACTCCAACCCTTTTTCTTTATATATTTTTAACTAAAAAGACCTAGCGGCGACTTTCAACCCACAAGTTCATCCCCAAATTGTTGGTAAACAATTGTAAACTATTCTCTTTAAGTTACCCAATGTTCTTTATGACTTTTCAATCAAAAATCAAGAATTTTCATGGTAGAAATTGGGGGTTTGTGTAGAATTAGAGAATTTTGTAAAAATCAAATTTTGACATCGAATTGGGGTCGGATTTCAAAACTAATTGCATATTCGGGCTCGGGGATGAATGGATAAACGGAATTTGGTCCGAACCCTGAGTTTGGACCAAGCGGGCGGGTCAGGTTTTAACATTTTTTTAGAAAACTTAGGAAAACAATAATTTTTTGTAAAGTTAGTTCCTTTAGCATAAATTAATGATATTAAACTAATGATGATTAGATTTAAGCGGGGTAGAGGAAAATTCGAAAGGAAAAGTGGTAATTGAGTAGTGAGTGGCCTGCGACTTTGAGGTAAGTGCTTGGTTTAACCTCAACTTTAGGGAATAGGAATCCCCAACCTAAATGCTATGTGAATTTGCATATGTGTGGTGTATAGGTAAGGTGACGAGTATCTATGCACCATTAAAATATTGTTGAACATGGTCCCTTGCTTGTTTCCAATTTATTTGATTCGTTGCTTAAACTGTTGTATGATCATTGATACCTCCATGTCTAATTATTTTCGTGGACTTGTTGTTAAGTATTGTTCCCGGTATTTTGGAAGTGTTTGTTGTTCCCTTGGTTTCATTGTGATATATAAAGATTGTATTGGAAGACACTGTTTTACGATGCATATATATTTTGATTGTTTTCATTGTGAAATGGCAATTGATCAAGTTCATGAGTTGTATAGCTTTCTGTTTAAAATTGTTGAGACAAAGATATTGTGAAAGGTTTTGACCTGAATTGTGGAAATTTTTATAAATAAAGTGATGTGATTGTCTGGTGGGAGCGGGTTGCACGCCGCAACAAGGAGTGATAAGGGTGGACATGTGGGATCGGGTTGCACGCTGCAATAGGAGAAATAAGGGTGATATATATATAGGGAGGAGCAATAAGGGTGGACATGTGGGAGCGGGTTGCACGCCGCAACAAAAAGCGATAAGGAAGAATATTTATGTTTTATTGATTTTCAAAAGTAAGGATTTGGAAAACTCCGTTTTATTAAAAAAGTGTTCATACTCTGATTTAACTGTGATTTAAATTGAAACTTTGAAATTTTGAGGAGTTTGATTATAGCTGATATCTGGAAAGAGTTATCCGAGTTGTTTTTGTTTACTGTTACAAGTTACTAGTTATTTAGTTTATTATTATTATTTCCTTTTTGCTGTATCATATATATATATATATATATATATATATATATATATATATATATAT
>ML390045.1:0-12212 GCA_005239525.1 Nicotiana knightiana | reverse complement strand
TAGCCTCGTCACTACTTCGTCGAGGTTAGGCTCGGCACTTACTCAGTACATGGGGTCGGTTGTACTGATACTACACTCTGCACTCTTTTGTCCAGATCCAGGTACCGGCCAGAGTTAGGAGATTTTAGTAGCTGACATCATCATTCGGAGACACGAGGTAGATCTGCTGGCATCGGCAGATTCCTGGAGTCTTCTCTTAATTTTATAGTCACTGATTTATTACATTCAAAAACAGATATATAATTCTTTCAACCCATTATTTGTAGTACTCATTAGTAGTTTGTGAATTGTGACACCAGACCCTGGGTAGTTATATAGTTGGTTTTAGTTCGTGGTTCGTTTCATCATATCGAATGTTTTTCCTGATTATATTTATTGGAAATTCTTAGATTTAGTTTATTTTAAATTGTCTCATTGTGTTTAAGTAAATATTCAAAAGAAAATGACTAATCGAGTTCTAACATTGTCTTGCCTGGAAAGTGTGGTGTTAGGCGCCATCACGATCCCGTGGGTTGGGAATTTGGATCGTGACAAAACACTATTATTGTTGACTTCTCTGGAAATTTGTGATATTGGGCACTTGAGGTGCGATTTGTGATACATTGTAATAGTTATACGCATGTGGTGGTATAATGGTTGGGGTTGAAACGCATGCGATGAGATAAGGTGGGCTTAATACGCATGTTGCTAGTAAGGGAGCTACTTGAAGCCTCGCGGTATGATAAGGTAGGCTAAAACGCGGGAAGCTATTTGGGGAAAAATAATTTTCAAAACTAAATCTAAGGCTCCCGCGGTGATATAAGAAAAGATTGTACTTTATTTTGTGATATGAGACTACGAGGCGGTACCTTGGTAGTGATTCCTGTTAATACTTTTTTATTAAATCACTTGTGTTTGGTTGCTTTGTTTCCTTGGCATATTATTCCTTTTTTTCTTACGTGATGCCATATTTGCCTTAGTTCAATGTAGCTATTCATGGTATATTTCTTGATTGTTTCATTTACATTGCGTATCATTATCACACTATCATATACCTATTCAGTTTTCTTATTTATTCCAGTAAGGCCTTGACCTGACCTCGTCACTACCCTACCGAGGTTAGGCTTGGCACTTACTGGGTACCGTTATGGTGTACTTATGCTACGCTTCTGCACATCTTTTTGTGCAGATCTAGGTACCTCTTACTAGCCTAGGCAACAGTGACTCGAGCTCGGATTTGGAGACTTCAACGTATACATGCCGGCGTCCGCAGGCCTCGGAGTCACCCTTTACCTAGTTCTCTCTCATTTTTCCCTTTTTATAGATACCGTTGTATAGGGATGTTGAGTACACTCCTGTAGAGATTTTGACTTGGTATCACTGGATTTTGGGAGTTTTTGTTCTATTGAGTTGCGAAGTTCTTTTATGATAGTTTTTGAGTTATTAGAAAGTTTTTTTTAATCATTTTCTCAGTTAAAATCTACATCATGTTAGGCTTACCCGGTCTTAGAGACTAGGTGCCATAACGACATCCTACGGAAGGAATTGGGGTCGTGACAAAGGTGTAAGGACTTCCGCTCGGGGCGAGGCACTTGAGAGGTCGACTCTCTCGCCTATGGATTAGAAGATCGTAAAACTGTTAACATAGCTTGAAAAGGCAAAGTCTAGAGAATAAACGGCAAATAAATAATTTGATTGCTTTCAAGGTCAGCTAGAAAAGAGGGACCAACAATTTGATGTCCTTCAAGATCAGCTTGTCAATCTTCTTGTTAGTGGTGCTTTCCCGATTTTCCGGTCTCGTGAGTCTTCCCCAGATGCTAATCTTTCTCGTCGTGATCCTTGAACCATGCCTATGATGAAGTTTCTAGTAGTGGAGATAAAGATGACATAGTAGAAAACACTCATTGAATGATGTTGTATTATACGTGAAGTTTTAACTTGTGAAAAGTTTAGTTGTTGGAATTTTTGAAACTCTATAAATGTTGTTAATATAGTTGTTATAGTTGTTATTGTTGTTATTGTTGTTGTTGTTGTTGTTGTTGTTGTTGTTGTTGTTAGTTGAATGGAAGCAATGTAATGCTGCCATTTAAGGTTGTTATTGGTTGTTGGAAGGTGGTGCAGCTGTAAAACAACCATATTCTGCCAAAGTTTTACCCAGAAAACCGACCGCATACTGATCGAAATCGGTCGGAAATGCTAAAATTAAATTCCCAGAAATTTAATATGACCAACCGATTTTGGTCGGTATAAGCAATAAAAAATTTCAAGTTTTGAAATTACCGACTGAAATCGGTCGAACTTTGTATTTTTAAATTTAATATATTTTAATAATTCTGACCGACTTCGGTCAGAAAGGTACAATTTTTAAAAGGTTTAAAAAATTAAAATATCGACCAATATCGGTCGCTAATGTGAAAAATAATTAAAAATTATTTTTCAGAATACCGACCGATTTCGATCGGTATTTTTAGTTTTCCAACATCTAGTGTCAGATAATGTGGTCAAAGTAGGGTTGAATTCTCCGACCGATTTCAGTCGTAATTTCCAATCGGCTTCGGTCGCTAGACATTAGCGATCACTCCTTTTTCGACGAATTGACGTCGGTCGAAAATCGGTCGGTATTGCTTAGATTTCGATCGATATTCCTGGACGCTTTTTGACAGTTTTCTAATAGAGTTACTTTAAAGTAGTGGAGTCATTTGCTTTAAGTATTTTGTTTTGATATATAATAATTTGAAATCTATGGAAAAATGTTTTATTAGTATATTATTTTGTGTTTTATTGAAGGCATAAAACTCTTTTATAAGTATTTTGTGCATTATGCTTGGGAACACTTATTCAAACTTAAATTTAATAGATATACTCCAACAATTACGTTTTCCGAAGAAGTAGTTTTGTGATCTTCGATTATTTATAAAGGAATAAACTATATGTGAAAAATAGTTAAATAATATGGAGCTGAATTAGACAATAGCCAATCAAAGTACGAATATTAATTATTATGATGTCCTCTTGGACATCATCATTTTTATCTTAATTGATCACATCATTTTATTTTTATAGGACAAGAAAAAATTGTATATAATATTCGTAGGGTGAAAGAATATGTTGCATCTAATGCACATGGCAAATAATGATAAATGCAAACACAAAAAATAGGTAAATCCAACAAAGTTATTTTCTATCGCTAATGTTAAACGTTTGCCAAAATTACTAAAATCATCACCTAATAAATTCGACCAAATACAATATCAGATTTACTTGATGAAGATGTAAATTGTGCTACAAAGTAATATAATAGACTGAGATACGTTATTATATCTAAAAAGCAAAATAAAATTCATCTAAACATTTTCAATATTTTGTACTACATGACTCGGTATACACGTGTAACGTGTCGAAAGGCTAGTACTATACTAAAAGCACGAAGGTACTTAGCGAAATGTCGTTCGCCCCTTTTACCCTTTAAACATATGTTTTATTCTATATACATATTAAAAACATGAAGGTCCTGAGCGAAATATTGTTCGTCTTTTTTACTCTTTAAATATATATTTTAAATTGGATAAAATTGTACAATCAAAAAAAAAAAAAAATCCTAACAACTAGAAGTTTTAAATCATAGAAGTTTTTTTGATATAATTCAGTGTTTGATATTTTCTCCTAACAATGATACAAAATATTAAGAAAATAAAAGAATACAAAAAAGTAGGAGGAAAGTTTTTTGTTGGTTTCCAAGAAGGAAACTTCGCACTTTTGTGTAATATTTTTGTTCTTTGTCCTTATTTAATCATAAAGACCAATTTTGCCTCTTTGTTTTCAATGATTTATTTGTTGTTTTTGAAAAAATAATCATAATTATTTTTGTAGAAGCTTTGTTTTTAAAATAGTAAATATTGCTGGAAATAATAATTATTAATTTGTGATAGAAATTTAATTACTGTAACATAATTTACAGAAATACCTAAATTACCTCAATGAATATTCCTTTTAAATAGATGGAAAATATTTTTTACTTTTTGGTAAAAAAGAGAAACTAATATTATTACTAAAAAAGTTTATTACATAATTTAACTTTACAAAACATGAATTAGTTACGAAATTCATCTTGTAGCTGATTTTTTTTCTTATAATTTGTCGCTAATTATGTCACTAAATAGGATTAATGATGAATTTTTATTATTTAAGTACAGAATTTATCCATCTCAAATTTTTCTTGTTATTATAGATGGCATGTTTGGAATAGATGGTACCTAGACGATTATTTTGATATGAAGTTAATATAAAAGAATAAGATATATAATAGAACACTAAACTTCAAAATTATCTTGGTTGTTTTCGTGCTTAGCTAGGCCATTCGCTATTTTTTTTACTGAATAGGCTCAATATATATCATTTTCAAGAGCTTATATTCTCAATGAAATTATTTAAAGGGCTTATATTTTTTATAATTTTATCTGCATCGATAGAGGGTACATGCGTATCCTAAAACTAGTTTAATAAAAGATCTCATATATGGTATTGGTATCTCTTTTATCTGGCTGTAACGACCCGACCGATTTTTTTTAGAGTAGTAACCCTGATCCCTTATATACTGCTCCCCCTATATCGTTTTATGCTTATGTGACTTGTCGGAAGGATTTTTTTTTGGTCTTGGAGTGAAATGGGACATTTAGTCCCTAAAACGAAAGAGTAGGTTCTAGGAATGTGACCATAGTTGGAACTACGTGAAGACGACTCCGGAATGAAATTTCATTGGTTCCGTCAGCTCTGTCGAGTGATTTTGGACTTAGGAGCGTGTCCGGGTTGTGATTTGGAAGTTCGTAGCAGAATTAGGCTTGAAATGGCGAAAGATGGATTTTTGGAAAGTTTGACTTGGAGTGGACTTTTTGATATCAGATTCGGATTCTGTTTCCGGAAGTTGAATAGGTCTGTAATGTAAATTGTGACTTGTGTGCAAAATTTGGGGGCAATCAGACATGATTTGATAGGTTTCGGCATCGGTTGTAGAAGTTTGAAGTTTTAAAGTTCATTAAGCTTGAATTGGGGTACGATTCGTGCTTTTACGTTGTTTGATGTGATTTGAAGGCTCGAATAAGTTTGTATAATATTTTAGGACTCGTTGATAGGTTTGGTTGAGGTCCCGGGGACCTCGGGTGACTTTCAGATGGTTAACGGATTGGAAATTGAACTTAGAAGGTTGCTGAAGTTTTATGGTATCTGAGTTTTGGTTTGCTTATATGTGATCGCGTGGGATGGTCCGATCGCGTAGGCTAAGCTGGGCAGTGGAAGGATTTGTTCTTCACGTTCGCGGGCAGGAGTATCCGAACGTGTAGTTGTGTGAAGTGGTTCTTCATGAACGCGTAGCCAAGGTCGCTTTCGCGTAGTGTTTATGAGGCAGAAGTTGGACCACACGCTTTGTTCATCGCGAACACGTGGTGTCGTTCGTGATCGCATAAGTCTGAAGGCCAGTGCATCGTGTTCGCATGGTGTTTCTGCATTCGCGTGGTGTTAATTTCTAGGGCAGCTGAGTTGAGCTTTGCGTTCGCGAGGCTATTTCTGTGTTCACGATTAAGAAGCACCTGGGCAGATATAAACATTTCAAAATTGAGGGTTTGCTAGTTTCTTCTTAACTTGAGATATAGAGCTCGGATTTAGGCGAGATTTTGAGGGATTCTCAGAGGAAACATTTGGGTAGTCCGGTCGAGCCAACTTCACTCACTTGGCTGGACTCAGTGGAATTTTTGGTTCATATAGTGTCGAGTGATCGGATCAAGATAGATCCGAAGAAGGTTGAAGCAGTGCAGAGTTAGATCAGACTGTCCTCAGCTCTGGAGATCCAAGTTCTCTTGGTTTGGCGGGGTACTACCGTCGATTTGTAAAGGGTTTCTCATCTATTTCAGCACGTATGACCAGGCTGACCCAGAAGGGTGCTCCGTTCAGGTGGACAGAGGAGTGTAGAAGAGCTTTCAAAAGCTCAAGACAACTTTGATTACGAATCCAATATTGATATTGTCCTACAAGTTCGGGGTCTTATACCGTATATTGTGATGCGTCGCGGATTGGTCTCGGCATGGTGTTGATGCAGGACGGTAAGGTGATCGCCTACGCGTCTAGACAACTGAAGGTGCATGAAAAGAACTAACATATCCACGACCTTGAGTTAGCAGTTGTTGTTTATTCCTTGAAGATTTGGCGGCACTATTTTTACGGTGTCCCTTGTGAGATCTACATCGATCACCAGAATTTACAGCATATGTTCAAATAGAAGGATCTTAACTTGCATCAGCGGAGGTGGTTGGAGCTACTTAAGGATTATGATATTACCATTTTGTACCATCCGGGAAGGCCAATGTGGTGGCTAATGCCTTGAGTCGCAGGGCGGAGAGTTTATGCAGCTTATCATATCTACCAACAGCAGAGAGGTCATTGGCATTCGACGTTCAGGCTTTAGCCAACCATTTTGTTAGATTGGATATTTCTGAGCCGAGTCGAATTTCTGATTGTGTGGTTTCTCAGTCCTCTCTTAGTGATCATATCAAGGAGCGTCAGTATGATGACCCCCATCTGCTTTTCCTTAAGGACACGTTTCAGTGTGGTGATGTTAAGGAGGTCACTGTTGGAGATGATGGTGCATTAAGGATGCAGGGCAGGCTATGTGTGCCAATATAGATAGTTTGCGTGAGTTGATTCTCCAGGAGGCTCACGGTTTGTGGTACTCCAGCCACCCGAGTGCCGCGAAGATGTTTCAAGACTTCAGACAACACTATTGGTGGAGGAGAATTAAGAATGACATAGTAGAGTATGTAGCTCGGTGTCTAAATTTCCAGCATGTGAAGTATGAGCATCAGCGGCCAGGTGTATTGCTTCAGAAACTAGAGATTTCGGAGTGAAAATGGGAGAGGATCACTATGATTTTCGTTGTTGTGCTTCCACGGACTCTGAGAAAGTTTGATGCAGTTTAGGTGATTATGGATAGGTTGACCAAGTCAACCCACTTTATTTCAGTGATGACTACTTATTCTTCCGAGCAGCTGGCCCGAGTTTATATCCGCGAGATTTTCAGACTTCATGGTGTGCCAGTATCTATCATCTCTGACTGGGGAACGCTATTTACATCACGGTTCTGGAGAGCCGTACAACATGAGTTAGGTACTCGGGTTGAGTTGAGCACATCATTTAACCCTCAGACGGACGAACAGTCTGAGCGCACTATTCAAATACTAGAGGATATTCTCTTGCATGTGTGATGGAGTTAGGGGGTTCTTGGGATCAGTTCTTTCCACTTGCGGAGTTTGCCTACAACAACAACTATCAGTCGAGCATTCAGATGGCACCGTGTAAGGCTCTCTATGGTAGGCGGTATCGGTCTCCAGTGGGTTGGTTCGAGCCGGGCGAGGCTAGGCTATTGGGTACAGACTTGGTTCAGGATGTTTGGAGAAGGTAAAGGTGAGTCATGATCGACTTCGTACATCCCAGTCTAGACAGAAGACTTATGCGGATTGGAGGGTTTGAGATGTTGCATTCATGGTTAGAGAGCGGGTCTTGCTATGGATTTCGCCCATGAAGGGTGTTATGAGGTTCAGAAATAAGGGCAAGTTGAGACCTAGGTATATCGAACCTTTCGAGATTCTTGAGAGGGCCGAAAAGGTGGTTTACAGACTTGTACTACCACCTAGTCTCTTTGCAATTCATCCAGTGTTCCATGTTTCCATGCTCCAGAAGTATCACAACGATCGGTCTCATGTGTTGGATTTCAGCTCGGTCCAGTTGGAAAAGGATTTATTTATGTTGAGGAGCCGGTGGCCATTGTGGACAGGCAAGTTTGAAAGTTGAGGTCAAAGAACATTTCTTCCGTGAAGGTTCAGTGGAGAGTTCAGTCGGTCGAGGAGGCAACTTAGGAGACCGAGCATGATACGCGCAATCATTATCCTCATCTTTTCACTACTTTAGGTATGTCTCTATACTCGTTTGAGGACGAACGATTATTTTAAGAGGGGGAGAAAGTAATGACCCGACCAGTTATTTTGAGAGTATTAGCCCCGATCTCCTATTTACTGCTTCTCGTGTATCATTTTATGCTAATGTGACTTGCCGGGAGGATTTGTTTTTGGTTTGGAGTGAAACGGGACACTTAGTCCCTAAAACGAAAACTTAAGTTCTAGGAATTTGACCGTAGTCGGAACTGTGTGAAGACGACTCCGGAATGGAGTTTCATCGGTTTCGTTACCTCCGTTGGGTATTTTGGACTTCGGAGTGTGTCTAGATTGTGATTTAGAAGTTCGTAGCTGAATTAGGCTTAAAATGCCAAAAGTTGGATTTTTGGGAAGTTTAACCGGGAGTGGACTTTTTGATATCAGGGTCGGATTCTGATTTCAGAAGTTAGAGTAGGTCTATAATGTCGATTATGACTTGTGTGAAAAATTTGGGGTCAATCGAACGTGATTTTATAGGTTTCGCCATCCGATGTAGAAGTTTTAAGTTTTAAAGTTCATTAAGCTTGAATTGGGGTGCGATTCTTGTTTTTAGCGTTGTTTGATGTGATTTGAAGGATCGACTAAGTACGTATGATGCTTTAGGACTTGTTGGTAGGTTTGGTTGAGGTCCTGGGGCCTCGGGTGGATTTTGGATGGTTAACAGATTGGAAATTGGACTTAGAAGGTTGCTGATGTTTTCTCGTATCTTAGTTCTAGTTTCCTTATACACTATCGCGTGGGATGGTTTGCGATCGCGTAGGCTAAGCTAGGCAGTGGAAGGATTTTTTTCTTCGCGTTCTTGGGCATGATATGCGAACACGTAGTTGTGTGAAGTGGTTCTTCGCGAATGCGTGGCCAAGGTCGTGTTCGCGTAGTGTTTATGAGGCAGAAGCTGGACCATGCACTTTGTTCATCGCGAATGCGTGGTGTCGTTCGCGATCTCATGAGTATGAGGGCCAGTGCATCGTGTTCGCGTTGTGTTTTCCGCGTTCCCTGTGTTAATTCTGGGGTAGCTGAGTTGTACTTCAGGGTTGCGAGGCTACTTCCGCGGTCACGATTAAGGAGCACCAGGCAGATTTAAACATTTCAAAATCGAGGGTTTGCCACTTTCTTCATAACTTGAGATAGAGAGCTCGGATTTAGGCAAGATTTTGAGGGATTTTCAGAGGAAGCATTTGGGTAGGAATACTAAACTCATTTTTTTTTTATATCCACTAATCCATCATTAATTTCATCATTTGATTAAGGTTTTGGGTTGAGAAATTTGGGGGAAAGTGGGAAATATCTTCAACCGAAATTTGGGGTTTTGATTAAGATTTTGGTGTTGGATTTGAGTAATTTTGGTATGGTGGACTCGTGGTTGAATGGGTATTTATATTTTGTGACTTTTACCCGATTCCGAGACGTGGGTCTGGGTCAATTTTTTGGGGCGAATTTCTAATTTCTTATTAAAGTTTTGATTTCATTAATTAGACTAGTTTCTTATAGTTATATTTATGGTATGTAATTGCTTTTGGTTAGATTTGGACCATCGAGAGCTGGAAGTTCAAGGAAAAGGTATTCTTACTGATTGATTGAACTTGGTTCGAGGTAAGTGGCTTGCCTAACCTTGTGTGGGGTAATCCCCTTGGGAGTTGGTACTGTTGTGACAATTCTATGATATGTGAGTGCCCTGTACGCGAAGTGACGAGTGGGTACACAGGATACTTGTTGGAAATCAGGTTTCTGAACAGTAACCTGTTATATCTTAAACGAGTTATCCCAGCATGTGTAATTATCATGTTTAGCCTAATATCGCATGTCTACGTGTCTTAAATGCTTATTTGAAATATGTGCAGCATGCTTAGTTGAATTCCTGTTTTACCTTGATTGGTATTAGTCTTAAACTGTTGGATTCTTACTGTTAATTGTTGTTTTCCCTTGGTTTCGAGCTGTGTGTTTACTTTTGGGACTACGAGGCAGTACCTCGGGAGACCCCCCTGCATATTTACTTTTGGGACTACGAGGCGGTACCTCGAGAGATCCCTTTGCATATTTACTTTTGGGACTACGAGGCAGTACCTCGCGAGATCCCCTTGCATATTTATTTTTGGGACTACGAGGCGGTACCTCGGGAGATCCTCTGTTAAATTCTCAGTATTTCATCATATTGTTATATCTTCTGTCTGATTATTATATCCCTATAGGGCCCTGACCTGACATCGTCACTACTCTACCGAGGGTAGAATTGGCACTTACTGGGTACCATTGTGGTATACTCATGCTACTCTTCTACACATGTTTTGTGTGCAGATCCAGGTACCACCTACCAGTCCCACTATTAGTTGAGAGTACTTGTTGCTTCTTCGGAGACTTCAATGTATATTTGCCAGCATCCGCAGACTTCGGAGTCTCCCTTTATCCTTTTATGTTGTTTTTCTTTATTTTTCCTAAACACTGATGTATAAAGACAGATAGAACATCTCCTTAGAGCTCGTGACTCGTGACTATCGTGTTTTAGGAATTGTGTATACTCAAGTGTTGGTTACTTGTACAATGCGAGCGGTATTTTTCAGTTATGTAATCATCTATTGATGTTTAGTTGTTAAATTCTTCTGTTATTTTAATTATTCTAAAATTGCTAGGTTTACCTAGTCGTAGAGACTAGGCGTCGTCACGACGTCTTACAAAGGGGGATTTGGGTCGTGACACTGGCATATACATTTTTGGGTTAAAAGGACACTAAATTAAATATATTAAAGGTCATTACAGACAACTGTTCTACTAAGAGCATTTGCTTTACCATAAAAAAAAAGAACAAAGATTAGCAAGATAAAATTCTGATTAGTGGATCCTGATATATCAGCTGCAAGAGCTCACGTTAATACATAACAAATCAGCTTTCACAAGTACCAAAATAGTTTTTGGAAAACAAGTTGAGTTTCATACTAAGGTTTAGTTAATATGGACTTTGGAGCCTCCAACCAAATGGAAAAGCGAAATACATCAACGGTTACTTTAAATTGTCCTCAACGAACAGGTAAATATCTCAACTGAACCTATTTTCGGTTAGACATTTCAAGCATTTAATAAAGTAGGTCAACTAAAGATCAGAGACCAACAAACCTCATTCGTATGTTACAATAGAGGATGACGTGTCAAACGGACAAATCATTAAATAACACATGTATCTGCTTTGAAAAAGATTATGTATTAACTCTCCCTACCCAAAAGAACATCTGCCCACCCCAATTATTTTGTCATCGTCGCCCGCCAAACCCCCTGCACTCAAAAATCATCCTAACCCACTTAATTGAAGATTCTCACTAGCGAAGAACCAATTGCCATTCATTTGTGGTAAAATTAGAAGGTGGGGTAAAGGGACAATTGGAGGACATCAAAGGTCATATGCAGAGACGGAGCCAGTATTTTAAGTGTATGAGTTCTAAATTATAAATACAGAGTCACGAAAAAAGTCACCGAGTTTTCTTCCACTGTATCTCCACTGTAGGTATATGAAAGTTTTCTTCTTAATAAGGGCATAAGTGAAACATGACTCAATTCCAACAAATAAGCAAATCAAAGGTAAGGCATGATGTAGTTAAACGAGACCCAAATGCCAAAAATGAATACTCGAAAAAGACCTTGGCTAACCTGAATCGCTGGAGCTATATGGAATTGCTATTTTTGTGTGCGAAAGGGCTGCTTTAATAGCATTTTTCAGTTGATTTATGGCTGTAAAAGGGAGATTTTGGGAGCTGATATTTGGGGGAGTTTAATGGAGTTTTGTAGTTGAAGTTTGGGGGTATTTTGGAGCTGGAGTTTGAGGCAGCTTCCATAGAGTTTGAGGCAGCTTCCATGGAGAAAAGCTATTGGTTTTCAGTTGAGTAAGAAGTCTTTTTTAATGGTGGAAAATAGTATTTTGTTGTTGGAGAGGAAGGAGCCTCTTTTCATGTAGGAGTTTTTTTTAATCTCTTGGCAGATTTTTTTAATATTATATCTGACAGCTAACTTTTTTTATTTGGAAGCTGAGAAAATTAGAAGAAACAGGCAGGACGTCGTTTAATGTGTGCTATTTGTGCTTTCTCAAAAAGAAAAACTGTGAAAACACAAGAAAATAGAACTGCTTTCAGCGTGATTAGAACCCGCTTGTTCTAACCTAGAACTCTAACCATTGAACTTAAACCCCTTTTGTTACTTGGCTCGCCATGATATATTTGTTATCGCTTCTGTGTTAAAACTCAGAAAATCAGAAGAACTGTTAGAAGAAACAGAAAA
>ML390043.1:0-27387 GCA_005239525.1 Nicotiana knightiana | reverse complement strand
TGAACGTTGTTTTCCTTCCTGAACAGACACTTTTTCCTGAACAGACATCACACCTCTTCCAATAGTTGCCTATAAATTCCGAGGCATGGCTTCTTTTTCCACATACTGAAAAATCGAGAATTCCATTCTGAATACTGCATTCTACTTCGCAGTTTCTCTCTCTCAAATTCGTAAGTGTGAGCTTGCTCCGTTCTTTGAGTTTGTTGGTATCCTGCAGTTGGTATTGCCACTGTTGCAGGAAGGTTATTCCGTTTCATCCTGGGAGGATTTAATCCATTACCTTGGCAACTTGTGAGGGGGTTAAAATTCCTTAAGGACACACAAGGAAATTGTGGACTCGGAATATTTCTTATCGTTTATATATTTTCTGTTTCTTCTAACAGTTCTTCTGATTTTTTGAGTTTTAACACAGAGGCGATAACAAGATACTCTTAAATAAGTTGATTTTGAAGTCCTAAATATTAGAAAAATAATTAAATGACTATTTTGTTTGGTATGAAATTAACTTTTAAAAGATAAAAATGCGAACAACATTTCGATAGGGGTTTTGTTCTTTTAATATAGTATATATATATAGCTATAGATAAACCTAGGCTTGTATAATTTGTTATAAATAAATATGATATTAAATAATTATTTTGGGTGCTTAATTGAACATGAATTAATTACTTTATATGATTAAATAAGAATACTTAAAATACATATTCAATTATTTTGCATTGAAATAATTTTAATTAGACGTTATTGTATTAAATAGTTTTACTTTAATGTATGTGATTTTATGTCTCCATTTTTTAATTTTTAATTAGAAATTAATTTAAGTCGCCATCGTTCTCATTTGACTTTATACGTATTGCACACATGAGGTATTGTCAATTAGTACAATTTACATATGGTAAAATATTTATTAATTTTAAATTTCTAAATTTTAGTACTTCCTACCTATTTTAATAAGAAAAAAAATTTATAACTTTTAATTGATTTTGAAGTCCGATACATTAGTAAACTCCGAAGTTATAAATTTGTTCATTGCAAAAGTTATTTTTAAGAGTAAAAGGCGAATGGTATTTACTATTTTCTGCCGGCGATAATAGAAATAAATTATATACATATTTTACTTAAAAGAAATAATTTGGTATATGTTTTTTTTTCTTTTTCTGATTCACACCCTCGTCCTCCCTTTCTTTTAGCCAAACGTATATTAAAAAACTCCTATATGTGAATACTAGACGAATCTTTTGCCTAAAATATTGATAGAAATATAACTGGTTAATGTTAAAAAAAAAAGGACTCCTATAGCTAAAAGGATTCCAAAGTGCTCATACGTTTCCTAATACGACTTTAGGAATTGAAAGTTTTCAAATTCAAAGATTTTTACATATTAATAAAAAGTGCAATTTTTTTTTATAGATATGTTGTATTACATGGCTCAAATAAGGAAGGATTTGGTATACAATCTTTAATTGATTTGAAGTCCTAAATTTTAGGGAATGGATTAAATAACTATTTCTAAATATTAGAAAAATAATAAAATTATTATTTTATCCGGTGTAAACTTAATTTTTAAAGGTAAAAAAGGCGAACGACATTTCGCTAAGGACTTTCGTGCTTTTAATATAGTATAAATAAATAGATATAGATATAGTCTAAGTGTACGCGCGTTGTGCGTGTATTTCGTTTCTATGAATATAATTTTTTAAAATTACATAATTGTTATAAAACTATACATAAGTTAGTATAAATTAAAAGGTAAGTAATATACAGGTTTTTTTGTTGAGCATATCAATTATTCTATTTCTTTGATCAAAGGTAAGTAATATGAGAATTATTTCCAACAGATTAGAAAAGAATAAATCTCTTTTGAAAAAGTAGAAATTGCTATATTTTGATTAATCTACACTTTCTTCATTTTCGAGAGAGCTTTCATTTCTGTCTAAGCACATAACCATGTATCCTAGATTTAACATCTAAATCTTGTGCTTTTATTGAACGAAGAGTTTATGATTGAAAAATATAGTGTTCATGCATGTTAAAATTAGATTTCTAGTTTAATACTATCCCAGAATATAAGTAACAAACTTCATGCATATTACAATCAGATTTAGAATTTATTTTTTCAACCAATTCTCACATAGGGTTAATTCTTGTGTCGCAATAGTCAGTTCTCATTTAAGTTTTGTAACTTTTTAAAGATAACTCCGACTTGATTCAAAAATATATATTTAATTGTCTATACTGTGAAAAAGTATTTTTTGAGAAACTTTTTACATAAATACTTTGCTTGTTTAATTTTCTAATAAAATTTATTATGATTTCTAATTTTTATTGTATTGATTTTTTACTTACATAAAACATATTCATAAATGGCTTCTGTTAATTATAATTTTAGATTTATTTTACTATTTTCACATATAAAATGGCAAGAAATTTAATCTTACTTAAAATCTTGCACTAACTTTTATTCATAGAGTTAATCTCTCTAAAACTATTAGTTCTATATTCATTTTTATGAACGAGGGATGTTGCTATTATTAATAGGACTCTAGCCGGCTAGTTTGGTGCATTAATTAATGCTATTATAAATAGAACCCAAGATACTTAGTTGGTGCTAAACGTTGCAATTATTCTCAACAACAGTATCGTTATTCAGCTTCAAGTTAAAATCGGTATTTTATACCTAAACTTAAGAAGTGTTTAACTTTGAGGATTTCTTACATTATTCAAATAAGGAAAAATTTAATAGCTGTAATTTTAGTTGATTTCAAACTTCTAAATATTAGGAGACAATACTTAAAAGACTATTTTGTCTAGCATTAAATTTTTTTTTAAAGGATAAAAAATGAGAACTACATTTCGCTAAGGGTTTTCGTGCTTTTAATACAGTACTAAATTTAGTGTACGAGCTTTGCGCGTGTTCCCCATCTTAATGAGTAATATTGATTAAAAGGCTACATAAATATTATTCAAAAGTTATGTTTAAATTATAAAATAGAAATGTAAAGCCTAATATCGATGATTATTGATCCTGTATATCTAACTTAATAAACAAAAAAAATTCCCTCAAATTCACTGTCACGGCCCAATTTCTCCTATAGGCCGTGATGGCGCCTAACGTAGCCGCTAGGCAAGCCTACAGTGAACTAACTCTGTGATCCTTTCTTTTAAAGATTTGAAATAATTAATTTTTAGTTTGTGCATAAATAAGAAGTAAGAAATTTAATAAAAATAAGAGATCAAGATTTTAAAGCAAGTGAGATAAGTAAAATAGCCTAAAAACCATCAAGTGTCTACTAGCATGAATCACCAAGACCTGGTGTCATAAGTTTATGAGCAACTAGTAGAATATACAAAGGGTTCTAGGCTACTGTTTGAAGTGAAGTAGACAGAAAATACAAGCAAAAGAAAGACTTCGGGTGCTGTAGAACGAGATCAGAAGGGCAGCTCACCGCAAAGTTTGGGAAATCAAGGATGCGTACCGGACTGATATCCAGATGCACCTGCCTCAGATCTTGCACATTAGTGCAGAAGTGTAGCGTGAGTACATAAATAACATGTACCCAGTAAATATCCAGTCTAATCTCGAAGAAGCAGTTACGAGGGGTCGACTTTGACACTTACTATGGGCTAACAATAAAATGTCGAAATTATAACTAAGAATGGATTGCATAAATATTGCTGAAAACTCAATAACAGGAAATAATAAACAATCATTTTGCTAATAGTAAATCTCAAGTTTATTTCCATCATTTAATAGTTTACATCTCAAGCCAATGAAACAATATCAATTATAATTGGTTTCAAGGATTTATTATGCGCAATTTATGCCAAGTTCGTACGGCCCAATCAAACATAAAATATTTAAACTGTACACTGCCGAGGGTCGAAGGACACGAACTATAGATGCATCTATATACTACCGAGACATTTGGCCCGCTCCACAAAAAAGAGAAAATACTTTATAACAGCCGAATTCAAGATTTATTAAGAGGAAAATATTTAAAGAAACATAAATTCTCAATAACAGTCAAGTGCCACGTCCAAGAATTCAAGTAAGTGAAATTTAACCTTTTACAATTTCCTTTATCAAGTTCCAACGTGATTTAAGCAATTAAGATAACAAGTATGGTGCACACATCACAAGTATAACATGGTATTAGTCCTAGACTACCCAGACATAAGCATAATTAGTAGCTACGTACGGACTCTCGTTACCTCGTGTGTACGTAGCCCCTCACGAATAGAAGCACACATTATTTGATTCATCTATGGGGTTAATTCCCTCTTACAAAGTTAGAAAAGAGACTTACCACGTCTCGAAGCTTACTTTCCGGCCTCAAATTTACTCTAAAGCCTCAACTTAGTGCTGAACAATCTAAAGCTTGTCAAATAGTATATAAATTAATCAATACATGTTCAAAAGTTTATATTCCAACTATTAAAGTGATTACCCAACCCCGAATGTAGGATTGCTAAAATTCACCCCCGTCCCACGTACCCGGATTCCAGAAATTTTCAAAAATAGTTGTTACCCACAACCTCATGAACTTAAATATATGATTTTTACTAAGTTCCATAACAAATTTCGTGGGTAAATTCCATTTTTATCAAAAATATGAAATTTCAACTAACCCATAAATCCCAAAAATTTATATGTTAAAACCTACCCATAATATATGTATTAAACTCACATTAGATAGAAATTACGTACCTTCAATAGCTAGGTCGAAATCCCCCTTTTTGAAGCTCTAAAATCGCCCAAGAGTGCAATAAATGAACCCAAAAATGACTAAGTCCCGATTTCAAAACTCTCCGCCCAGCTGCTTTTTCTTCGCAAATGCGGATGCAGGCCTCGCGTTCGCGAAGGCAACAGCCCAGGCCCATGAACGTGAACGCAAAGGCTTACGAGCCTTGTCCTTCGCGAACGTGAAGAGCACTGGCATTAACCCCTCCCCAGGTCCCTCCTTTCTACGCGAACGCGATGGACCTTACGCAAACGCGTAGGCCTGGGACCTCAAGGCTCCGCGAACGTGATCCCCCCTCTCACAATCGCGAAAGGAAAATTCCCCATTGTCCAAATCCTTCTCCGTGAACGCGATGGTCCTTTCGCGTTCGCGAAGAAGGAAACCAGAACTAGAAAATCTGGTTTCCTCAACTTAGCTCCGGGAGGTCCGAAACACACCTGAGCCCCTCGGGACCCCGTCCAACTACACCGACAAGTCTATAAATATAATACGGACCTGCTCGAACTCTCGAAATGCATAAAAAACAACAAAACCAAGAATCACACCCCAAAACCAATTTGAATCAAAATATGAACTTCAAGTTTACAAATCGCTTCGAACGCGCCGAATCAGACTACTCGGAATGACACCAAATTTTTGCGTGCAAATCTTAAATCATCATACGGAACTATTCCCAATCTTGAAATCCCATTTGGACCTTGATATCACCAAAACCTACTCCAAACCAAATTAAAGAACTTCAAAACCTTCAAAGAGTCAACTTTCACTATTAGGCGCCGAAATGCTCCCGGTTCATCCAAAATCCGATCCGAACATACAATTAAGTCCGAAATCATCATACGAACCTATTGGAACCGTAGAATCCCGATTTCGAGGTCGTTTACTTAAAATATTGACCGAAGTCAAACTTAACCTTTTTAGCCAGCCTTAAGGAACCAAGTGTTCCGTTTTCAACCCGAACTCTTCCAAATCCCGAATTAACCATCCCCGCAAGTTATAAAACAGTAAAAACATGTACGGGGAGTCATAATTTATTAGTTCAATTTCACATGTAGCCATATTTCTTTTCTAGTTTCAGCAAGAACATATAACCCTTAAAGATTTAAGAGTTTTTCTAAAGGTATTTTTGATCAAATTCATTCGAAGAGACATAAATAGAGTTAATTAGCTATAATTTTATTATGATTTTTCAAAAAAATTCAAATAACACAATAGATTAATTGTACATGAATTAATAATTTTCTTAGGCTTAATTGTTAATGAATTCATTATTTTGGATAACTACAGTAAGAATTTTAAAATGCATATTTAATTGCTTTGCTCTCAACAATTTTACGTGCTTCATGTGCTTTCCATGAATATATTTTCATGTTTTCTATTTGGTGATGATTTAATAAAATACGCTCATCACGTTAAACGTCTAGATATTACTTATATGGATTTGTTTTCAATTAGCACAATTTATATAAGATAAAATGCTAATGGATTTTAAAGTCCTAAATATTAAGACTTTTACCTAGTTTTATAAGGAACGATCTGATAAATAAAATTGAAGTTGATTCTAAATTCCTAAATATTAGGAAATTAACTTAAATTACAATTTTATACAATGAAAATTTTATTTTTAAAAGGTAAATAAGACGAATGACATTTTGCTAAAGGGCATTCGTGCTTTTAATATAAACTAGCCTCTATGATCGCGCATTGCACGGGAAATGTATACTGACAGCAGTTAACTTTCAATTGTATATGTATACAGTATGAATCTATTCCTTAAATAAATAAAAATAATATAATTTATTAGACAAATCAAGTCATAAATAGTGTTTTGACATATACAGAGAACAAATTAAAACTAAATATTCTGGAGTCACAAAGTTATGTGATTGAAGTTGTAAAATAACTTAACAAATGCACTATTATTTATTATTTACTATTTTATGTGACGTTATGATTTACTTTAGCTAAGCCTTTAGGTATATGATGTCTAATGTATATCTCAAGATAAAAATATGTTGATAATGGAGAAAACTAAGCTTAAAAGTCGTTTAGTTATCACCGTCTTTCATGATACTTTTTTTAGTTGGACGTTATTCTGTTCCAATCATTACACATTTTTATGTCTAAAATTTTTAATTCTTAGCCACACATCAAAAACACATTTCTTTGATTATACAGAAGAAATCATATTATTCAAAAGTTATCGCTACGAAATTATTCAACCCTTATTCTTATCATTCCATTCAAATCAATCGTCGTAGAGAACCTTGAGATGTAACTTGCTATATTTATTTTTGAAAGTGATTGATTTATTAGGAGTAGTCACCAATTGAGATTTAGCATTTCTGAGTTGCAAATTGGCGGTATATACATATATATATATTAAAAGATCGTCATACCTACCAAACCAACCGTCATATCCTTGTTGATTTGTAAATGTTCCCTTTTAACTATTTATCTTAGATATAGAGTGACAACTCCTCGATAATTTATTCGAAGGAATACAATTCATTCTGTTAGACAAACACTCATATTAAAACGTATTCATGCTTACCATGCAACTCTAAAGTTTGTATGTGCGGGTGTTGATATTTTTGCCTATATATATATATATAGTGGAAACAAGGTAAGTTTTGGGTGAAAATAGCACGAGCTAGTCAGTTTTCAGACTAGTAATTGAAAAATAGTCAGCGTTTGAAAAGTCATTGAAAAATAATAACTATTTTGCTGCAACACGGAAAGTTCCAGCATAATATACTGGAGATTGGAGCACCTCTGTATGAATTTCCAGCATATTATGTTGGACTAGTATATTATGCTGGAACTCCAGTATATTATACTGGAAGTTCAAGTAAAAAAATTCGAACTCCAGTATATTATGCTGGAATATTTTTCGGATTTTGAATAGTGTTTTCGTTCAGATTTATCTTTACATGAAATGTGGCTAAATATTGATTACTTTTGAAATTTTGGATATTTTTCAATTACCACTTGTAAATCTGGCTATTTTTGAATTTCACCTTGCTATTCTCGCTTGTCTGGTGTCTAGTTTCTATGAGAGAAATTCAAAAGTAGCCAAATTTACAAGTGGTAATTGAAAATTAGTTACAGTTTCAAAAGTAATCGCAATTTAGTTACTTTTTATGTAAAGATAAATCTGAACAAAAATATTGTTCAAAATCCGAAAAATATTAAAGCATAATATACTGGAGTTCAAATTTTTTTACATGTGAACTTCCAGCATAATATACTGGAGTTCCAGCATAATATACTGGAGTTCCAGCATAATTTGCTGGAAGTTCATACACAGGTGTTCCATTCTCCAGTATATTATGCTGGAACTTTTTGTGTGCTGGAGTTCCAACATAATATATTGAAAGTTCATACACAGATGTTCCAATCTCCAATATATTATGCTGGAACTTTCCGTATTGGAACAAAATAATGACTATTTTTCAATAACTTTACGTATGCTAGCTATTTTCAATTAAAAGTCCAAAAACTAGACTAGCTAGCCCGTGCTTTTTTAACAGTTTCTATTCTCTATTGACCCGACAGATTCGGATTTACATCTTGTATGACTCATTTAAGAGAGAAATCTTCCTATTATGAAATTCTCCATTCTAGATCTGTGCTTAAGGTGGAGTTATCACATCCTTTCCACCACCTCATTAGTAATTCTTGTTTAGATGTTTATTTGCACCATAGTGATATCTTTTAAAAAAAAATATTGAAAGAATAAATAACAATTTGGAATGTACAGTACGATACAAAATTTATAACACAATAATGAAACTGAAAGGGCAATAGTTCTCGAATTTTTTTAATTAAAAGTAGAGTATCAAAGTGATAAACTTGAAGGGTCAAGTGTGAGTGTTTGAAAAACGGATTGGTTTTTAGAAAACAATGTTACGTGCTTTGATTTACGGGAATATTTTATTCCTCGAAAAAGAAAAAGAAACATTTACAACCAAACTTTATTAAGAATTATCCAATATTATCAAGTGTAGTTGGTGTTATTTATGTTATTTTGATATAAGTTAGTTACTAGACTTGAAGGTCAGTAGTAGAGTTAGTTACATGGTTAGTTTAGTAATAAGCATTTGCAATATTTACTTTTTTCTCTCACGTGTATAAGACTTACTTCAGCTGACTAGGAAAGTACACTATTTTCCCCAATTTCATTTTCTATGCATAAGCTTCTTCCTCTCTCATGGTGAGAGCTCAAGCTCGACCTTCAATGGAGGTTGATTCATCCTTTTAGTTACAATCTCGACATCCACAACTCGTTCTCTTCATTTTTATCAAATCTCATCGCTCAATCTCAGTTTTTAGTTTTGGAAAAAAAAAATCAAAATCTACATTTTACAGTTCGTCACTAGGGTTTCGAAAATTTCCAATCTCTCCTCAACTTCGGAGATTAATTCTTCTAGTCTTCTAGAATTTGTCCTCAATCGATGGCCAGAGATAAGGAAACTCAGAATACGACCAACAATTTTGATCGTCCAACCCGCACCCGTCAGAGAGTGCCAGAACGACACTAGTGTTGATGCTCAATTTTTCTCACATTTATTTTTTAAAATACATATATACCTTCAAAATAGTGCATGCGCATCAACAAGTACTTTTTCATAATTTTCTATAATTTTTAAAAGCGTTTAATTAATTTATTCCTACGTTTTATTACATAAACAATTATTAATTGCATCACAAATAATTTCATTATGATTTATTATCTAATTTTTACCATTTATATTCATATCAAGCTTTAAACATTTTATGTATAATTATATTTACATCTTTAGGCTATAATTACAATATTTTGCCACATATATGCGTAATTATCTTATTTACACAGAAAAACAACTTTTTATATTTTTATAATGCTAAGTAATTATTTTTAATCATTTTCATGCAAAAATAATATTTTTATTATTTATTAACTATCTTTATAAATTATTTTTATTAATTTAATTGAATATTTAAAACATAGCCTTTTTTCTAATTAATTTCGGACTTACTCTAACCCAATTACCCCATCCTAATATATTAACCAGCCCAAAAACATTAACTAGCCCAGTACCCAAATGCCCAGACCCATCCAATCAGACTCATAACCGTCCAAATAACCTACCCGGCCATAATCTCTAATCCTAGCCATAATCAACGGCTCTTAATCACCCCCCTTTTAACTAATCACCTCTCTAAACCTAATTCAGTTACCACCTACCCGACGCCCTCAAACACTCTTGTTTCCCTTCCTTTCTCTTCTCAAACCCTAATCCGCCGTCACCCCATTTCCCCTTGATTCCTACTCAGAAATGGAATCACTTAACGGTTCCTTACCATATTTGGTCCTATTTCCTTACCGGCTACTCATCTTTGGTGTTACTTGACTTGCTTGCCTCAAATGACAAGCAGATCTTAAGAGATTCGAACCAAATCTGGTTCAAAATCTCTTATCTGTTGGTTATTTGCGTCTGTGTTCATCCTAACCTCAGTGAGTACGAATATTTTTGTATCTTTCAGTTAGGGTTTTCAGATCTTTGATTCGAACCAGATTTGGTTCAATTTTAGTTTGTTTTAGTGTTATCCTTCGTCTATATTCACTTTGTTATTAATCAATCAACCTATTTTTTCATTACATCTTTTACTTACCTAAAACTAGGGTTTTAACCCTTTTTAATCAGACTAGATTTGGTTCAATCTTATGTTTTTCTTTAACAATGTCACGACCCCAAATCTAAACTGGCCGTGATGGCGCCTATCGTGATACTAGGCTAGCCAATTTATTGAGAATAACATAAAGCATTTCCATTTAATACACAAATTATCCGATATTTCATAAAAAATTCCGCTTTTTAGCATTTCAAAACAATAAAAATGGCCAAAATATCTAAAGACAGCCCCAACACCTGGAGTCAACCGTCATGAGCATCTAAGAAGTAATACAATCTGATACTATTTCATTACTACATGCAAGTCATGGAAATAGATAAAATGACAGAATAAGTAGGAGAAGGGCATGCTGCGGACGCCGAGTAGCTACCTCAAAATCTTCGAACAAAGCTCCAAAGAGAGAGTAAATCAGCTATCGCTCAGTCCCGATACATGAATCTGCACACAAGGTGCAGGGAGTAACGTGAGTACGCCAACTTAGTAAGAAACAATTATAAATAGATATTCGAGTGCAATGACTAGCTTTAAAAATCCTGTAAATTCATATAATAAACAACACTGGAAATAAATAAATCATGTCAGGAATCTATGTTCCGAAAGTTTCATAAAAACTCAAGCTTCCCGTTTGAAATCTCATATAAAACATTGGTTCAACATTATCATTTAGAGGCTAAATGTAAAGAAGAGTGAAAACAGTAGTTTCATAACAAATAAGCCCCTCAGGCACAATATCACTCACAAATACGCCTCTCGGGCAAGCCTCTCAGTCACTCACGATTCAAATCTCATCAATCGGCACTCACACTCAGTACTCACGCTCAATAGGTACCATATAATAACCGCTGCGACGTGCAGCCCGATCCATAAATAGTCGAGTGCGCTCACTAGGGGTGTACAGACTCCGGAGGGGCTCCTACAACCCAAGCTCTATATCGCTGCGGCGTGCAACCCGATCCAATATCGCTGTGGTATGCAGACCGATCCAATATATCTCGCTGCGACGTGAAGCCCGGTCCATATATATAACTCTGAGGCGTGCAGCCCGATCCATCACTATCCTCACAATTTGGCTCTCGGCCTCACTCAGTCATCATCCTCAAAAGCCGCTCGGGCATCTCAGTAAAGTCAGGGGACTCAGCCCAAAACAATTTTCGTATGTTTTAAAATAGAGTAGTAAAACTGAATCAAATAGTAAACAGGAAAAATCATGACTGAGGATGAGCTTTCAAATCAAATCAGTGTGAGGATAATAGTAAAAATTACCCCTAAGGGTCCAAACAAATCGACACAATGCCCCAAACATGGCTTACAACCGCAAACATAGTAAAAATCTCTAAAATACGGAATAACATATGATTTCCAGTCAAATACGCAGCTTAATAGTCGCTACGGGACGTACCAAGTCACAATCTCTACCGATGCACGCCCACACACCCGTCACCTAGCATGTGCGTCACCTCATTTATCAAAACAATACGAAATACCGGGGTTTCATACCCTTAGGTCTAGATTTACAATCGTTATTTACCTCAAACCGGATGAAAAACTACTCCGCGGATGCCTTTGCCACTCGACTCGGCCTCAACACGCCCCAAATTTATTCAAAAAGAGATTCATATCATCAAAATATTGTAAAGGAACAAAGCCCACTCGAAAATAATCGATTTACATCAAAATTTCTGAAATTGGCCAAACCCGACCCCTGGGCCCACGACTCAGATTTTGATAAAAATTACAAAACTAGAATCCTTATGCTCTCACGAGTTCATACATACCAAATACATCAAAATCAGACCCCAAATTACCCCTCAAATCCCCAATTTATACTCTCCAATTTCAAGCCCGAATCTCCCAAATTTCTCCACTAAAACATGATTAAACAATGAGATAATTTCCATAAACACGAGATACAAGGTTCAAGTAGCTTAACTCACTGAAAACACTTAAATTCCCCCTTGAAATCACAGCTCAAAGCTCCAAAATCTGTCGTCAATGATGGAAAAATGACCAAATTTCGCGACGACATCTATTTATAGGTTCTGCCAGCGATTGCCGCATCTGTGGCCTTTTCCTTGCACCTGCGGACCCACACCTGCGGTCCTAGGTGGGCACTTGCGGTTTTTCATTAACTTTACCTTTTCTGCACCTGCGCCCAAACAGCCGCACCTAGGGGCTCGCAGGTGCGATAACTTTTCTGCATCTGTGATGAACCTCAACCATCCCAAATTTCACACGTGCGACGACCAAATCGCACCTGCGTCCACCCATCCGCATCTGTGGAATCGCAGAACAACCTCACACCAGCAAACTCTAATGCCAAAATCTCATCCGTCAACCATCTGAACTCATCTCGAGGCCCTCGAGACCTCAACCAATGGCACCCACAAATCATATATGATCACGCGAACTTAGTCGAACTCTCGGAACACCCAATATAACACCAAAAGACCAAATCAATCCATAATTCAAGCCTAAGGATTTCTAAACTTCTGAAATTAGCCAACGATGCCGAAACCAACCAAACCACGTCCGAATAACCTGAAAATTTGCACACATATTCCAAATGACTCTACGGACCTATTCCAACTTCTGAAATTCCATTCCGACCCCGATAGCAAATTTTCCACTGCCAACCGGAAATCGCCAAAAATCTCATTTCGCCAATTCAAGCCTAATTCTACTCCGGACCTCCAAACATACACTCCTAAGTCCCAAATCACCTAACGGATCTACCCGAGCCAACCGGCCCAACACAACATAAATGAGCTAAACAACACAAAACGAAGCAGAAATGGGAAAAATGGGGCTAAACTCTCGGAACGACCGACTGGGTCGTTACATTCTCCCCCTCTTAAATAAATGTTCTTCCTCGAACGGGTCTAGAAACAAACCTGGAGTCTCAAACAAGTGAGGATATCTGCTCCGCATCTCCTGCTCGGTCTCCCAGGTGGCCTCCTCCACCGATTGTCCTCTCCACTGCACCTTTACCGAAGCTATATCCGTAGACCTTAACCTTTTGACCTGACGACCCAAAATGGCTACTGGCTCTACTTCATAGGACATATCACCCTCTAGCTGAACTGTGCTGAAGTCCAAAACATGAGATGGGTCACTTACATACTTCCGAAGGATGGAAACATGAAATACCGAATGCACACTCGACAAGCTAGGTGGAAAAGCAAGTCTATAAGCCACCTCTCCAACCCTCCGAATCACCTCAAAAGGCCTAATGAATCGGGGACTCAACTTGCCCCTCTTCCCGAACCGCATAACACCCTTCATGGGTGACACCTTCAGCAGAACCTCCTCCCCAACTATGAAAGATACATCCCGGACCTTCCTGTCCGCATAGCTCTTTTGCCTAGACTGCGCTGTGCGAAGCTGCTCCTGAATCAACTTAGCCTTATCTAACGCATCCTGTACTAAATCTGTACCCAATAGCCTAGCCTTACCCGGCTCAAACCACCCGACCGAAGATCTACACCTCCTCCCATATAAAGCCTTTTACGGAGCCATCTGAATACTCGACTAATAACTATTATTATATGCAAACTCCGCGAGTGGCAGAAAATGGTCCCAAGAACCCCCAAAATCAATGACATAAGCACGCAACATGTCCTCTAGTATCTGAATAGTGCGCTTGGACTGCCCGTCTGAGGATGAAAGGCCGTGCTCAACTCAACCTGAGTACCCAACTCTCTCTGCATGGACCTCCAAAACTGCGACGTGAACTGAGTACCTCTGACGGAAATGATGGAAACTGGAACACCATGCAGCCGAACAATCTCCCTGATATAAATCTCAACTAACCGCTCCGAAGAATTAGTAGTACCAACATGAATAAAGTGCGCGGACTTGGTCAGCCGGTCCACAATAACCCAATAGCATCGAACTTCCTCGAAGCCCGTGGGAGCCCAACTACAAAGTCCATGGTGATCCGCTCCCACTTCCACTCCAGAATATCCAACCCCAGATGCAACCCACCTGGTCTCTAGTGCTCATACTTGACCTGCTGACAGTTGAGACACCGATCTACAAATCCGACAATATCCTTCTTCATCTGCCTCCACCAATAATGCTGTCTCAAATCCTGATACATCTTCGCGGCACCCGGATGGATAGAATACCGCGAGCTGTGGGCCTCTTCAAGAATCAACTCCCGAAGCCCATCTACATTGGGCACACATATCCGGCCCTGCATCCTCATCACGCCGTCATCACCAATAACTACATCCCTGGTATCACCTCGCCAGACCCTATCCTGAAGCACGAGCAAGTGCGGGTCATCATACTGGCGCTCTCCGATGCGGTCATAAAATGAAGACCTGGAGGCTACACAAGCCAATACCCGACGGGGCTATGATAAGTCCAACCTCACAAACTGGCCCGCTAAGGCCTGAACATCATGTGCTAATGGTATCTCTGCTGCTGGAAGATATGCTAGACTCCCCAAACTCTCTGCTATGCAACTCAAGGCATCAACCACTATATTGGCCTTCCCCAGATGGTATAGAATCGTGATATCATAGTCCTTGAGAAGCTCCAACCATATCCTCTGACGCAAATTCAGATCCTTCTGCTTAAACAAATGCTGCAGGCTACGGTGATCAGTAAAAACCTCACAATGAACCCCATACAAATAATGACGCCAATCTTCAAGGCGTGAACAATGGCTGCTTGCTCGAGTTCATGCACCGGATAATTCTTCTCATGAGTCTTCAACTGGCGCGAGGCGTAGGCAATCACCCTACCCTCCTGCATCAATAGACAACCAATGCCTATCCTCGAGGCATCACAATACACGGTATAAGAACCTGAAGCTGATGGCAATACTAACACTGGAGCTGAGGTCAAAGCCGTCTTGAGCTTCTGAAAGCTCTCCTCACACTCGTTCGACCACCTGAACGGAGCTCCCTTCGGGGTCAATTTGGTCAAGGGCGACACAATAGAAGAAAACCGCTCTACAAAGCGACAGTAATATCCCGCCAAACCAAGGAAGCTCCTAATCTCTATAGCTGAGGACGGTCTGGGCCAACTCTGCACCGCCTCTATCTTCTTCGGATCAACCTGAATACCCTCACTGGACACCACGTGCCCCAAGAAAGTTACTGAGTCAAGCAAAAAATTACACTCGGAGAACTTCGCATAAAGCTTATCCTCCCTCAATCTCTGCAATACTACCCTCAAATGCTGAGCATGCTCCTTCTGGCTAGGAGAATACACCAGGATGTCATCAATGAACACAATAATAAAAAAATCTAAATATGGCTGGAACACGCTGTTCATCAAATACATGAACGCTGCTGGGGCATTGGTTAGTCCAAAAGACATCACCAAAAACTCATAGTGACCATAACGAGTCTTGAAAGCAGTCTTGGGAATATCTGAATCCCGGATCTTTAGCTGATGATACCCGGATCTCAAGTCAATATTAGAGAACACTCTAGCTCCCTGAAGCTGGTCAAACAAATCATCAATGCGAGGAAAAAGATACTTATTCTTGACTGTAACCTTGTTCAATTGCCTGTAGTCAATACACATCCTCATGGAACCATCTTTCTTCTTCACAAATAACACATGTACACCCCAAGGTGACACACTAGGACGAATGAAACCCTTATCTAGGAGTTCCTGAAGCTGCTCTTTCAATTCCTTCAATTTTGCCGGTTCCATACGATACAGTGGAATAGAAATAGGCTGAGTGCCTGGCACCAAATCCATACCAAAATCAATGTCCCTGTCAGGCGGCATGCCCGACAGGTCTGCAGGGAACACGTCCGAAAAATCACACACCACATGAACAGAATCAATAGTGGGAGTCTAACCACTGACATCCCTCACAAAAGCCAAATATGATAAACACCCCTTCTCAACCATACGTTGAACCTTCAGGTATGAGATCACCCTGCTAGGCACATAATCAATAGAACCCCTCCACTCGACTCTCTAAAATCCTGGCATCACTAAGGTCACGGTCTTAGCGTGAAAATCAAGAATAGAATGGCACAGAGATAGCCAATCCATGCCCAATATCACATCAAAGTCAACCATGCTAAGTAATAGTAGATCTACTCGGGTCTCCAGACCCCCAATAGATATCACACATGACCGATACACACGATCCATAACAATAGTATCACCCACCAGAGTCGACACATGAATAGATGTAACTAAGGACTCGCGGGGCATATCTAGAAAATGGGCAAAATATGATGAAACATAGGAATACGTGGAACCAGGATTAAATAAGACCGAACCATCTCGGTGACAGACTGAGACATTACCTGTAATCACTGCATCTGAGGCCATAGCATCTGGTCTGAATGGAAGTGCATAAAAATGGGCCTGACCTCCACCGGATCGACCTCTCCCTCTAGGGCGACCTCTAGCTGCCTGAACCTCACCCCTCGTTGCCTGGCGGGTGGTGAAGTAACTGGAGCTGAAGTCGAGGGATGACTCCTCTGCTGAGATGGACCCTCAAGAAAATGAGGACATTCCTATGTACCGTACTCTTTTTGTACCTCGAAAGGGGGGTCCTCCTTATGATGGAGGCATAAGCATCGCCTCTCGATCCAATCCATCTTCCCTGGCCTCTCCAACACACTCTTGATACGAAAGCGCCCGCCATAGAGAAGAGATCGAAAGTCTGTCTCCTCATATGTCCAAACTCTTCACACTCATAAAACCTCCCCGATGCTGGAGATGGGGGCTGAAGGGAACCCCTAGCACCGAGATAATCACTAGAAGAACCAGATATAGATGAACCTTGTACCGATGGTGCACGAGAAGAACTCTGGGCTGGAAGGGCACTGAATGACGGGTTCCCCTGATGAGATCTGTGAGGACCACGACCAATTGATCCACCACGATAACCTGAGCGACTTGGCTGAGCTTGCCTGAATGGACGACCTCTGCCTTGCTGAAACTCTCCTCCTGAAGGAACACCACCAAAACTACCAGATCCTCGAGGCCTCTTGGCCCCCCTCTCATCTCGCTCCTGGTGACGAACACACTCAATCTCTCAGGTAATATCAACAACCTGCTCAAAGATAGCACCTGATACCCTCTCTCTAGTCATCAGAATATGAAGATGATATGTAAGGCCATCCACGAACCTCCTGATCCTGCCTCTGTCTATAAGGACCAACTAAATAGCATGACAGGCAAGCTCAAAAAACCTCATCTCGTACTGTGTCATTGTCAGATCACCCTGACGCAGCTGCTCAAACTACCTACGCAGCTCCTCTCTGCGGGACTGTGGAACATACTTCTCTAAGAAGAGAGTGGAAAACTGCTGCCAAGTAAGGGGGGCTGCACCAACAGGCCTACGCTTCTCATAGGACTCCCACCAAGTAAATGCAGCTCCTGAGAACTGGAAAGTAGTAAATGAGACCCCACTGGTCTCCAATATCCCTACTGTACGAAGCATCCTCCGACACTTGTCTAAGAAACCCTGGGCATCCTTGCCCTCAACACCACTGAATGTCGGAGGCTGAAGCCTACCAAATCTCTCCAATCTGCGCTGATCGTCGCTAGCCATAACTGGAACCACAAAATCCTGAGCTAGTGCAACCGACTGGGATGGAGTTGCCCCCGGTGTCTGAAGCCCCTGAATAACCTACTCAGGTGTACGGGCAGCTAGAGTCTGAGTGCCTCCCCCGACCTGAGAAGTAGCGGTTGTGGAAGAAACAGTGACCGCCTGTGCAAGACTGGTGCACACGGTCAAAATCTAGGTCAGGGCCTCATGAAGACCCGAAATAACAATAGGCACGACCGGTGCCTAGGCCGGTCCCGTAGGAATATCTGCGGTGGGGACCTGATTTGGAATAATAGGCGGGTCTATGGGTACTGTCCCGGCTGGTGCAAGGGCTGCACCCCTACCTCTGCCACGGCCTTGACCCCTCGCGGGCCCCACTGGTGGCTGATCATCCCGCCCGATAGCGCGTGTCCTCACCATCTGTGAGAGAATGAAACAATAGAAGTTTAGTTTCCAGAATCAATAAATTCGCACGACAGAATTCAAGAATGTGAGATTTTTCCTAAGGGTTCTGCAGCCTTTCAAGATAAGTACAGATGTCCCCGAACCGATCCGAAAGACTCTACTAAACCTACTAATGACTGGTGAGTCCTATGTAACCTAGGCTCTGATACCAACTTGTCACGACCCCAAATCTAAACTGGCCGTGATGACGCCTATCGTGATACTAGGCTAGCCAATTTACTGAAAATAACATAAATAATTTCCGTTTAATACACAAATTATCCGATATTTCATAAAAATTTCCCTTTTTTAGCATTTCAAAACAATAAAAATGGCCAAAATATCTAAACACACCCCAACACCTGGTTTGGGAAATAAGAAGTGATACAATATGATACTATTTCATTACTACATGCAAGTTTGGGAAATAGATAAAATGACAAAATAAGAAGGAGAAGGGCATGCAGCGGACACCAAGCAGCTACCTCAAAATCTCCGAACAAAGCTCCAAAGAGAGAGTAAATTAGCTATCGCTCAGTCCTGGTACCTGAATCTGCACACAAGGTGCAGGGAGTAACGTGAGTACGCCAACTCAGTAAGAAACAATTATAAATAGAGACTTGAGTGCAGTGACGAGCTTTAAAATCCTGTAAATTCATATAATAAACAACAGTGGAAATAAATAAATAAAGTCAGGATTCTATGTTCCGAAAGTTTCATAAAAACTCCAGCTTACCGTTTGAAATCTCATATAAAACATTGGTTCAACATTATCATTTAGAGGCTAAATGTAAAGAAGAGTGAAAATAGTAGTTTCATAACAAATAAACCCCACATGCACAATATCACTCACAAATACGCCTCTCGGACAAGCCTCTCAGTCACTCGCGATTCAACTCTCGTCAATCGGCACTCACACTCAGTACTCATGCTCAATAGGTACCATATAATAACCGCTGCAGCGTGCAACCCGATCCACAAATAGTCGAGTGCGCTCACTGGGGGTGTACAGACTCTGGAGAGGCTCCTACAGCCCAAGCGCTATATCGCTGCGGCGTGCAGCCCGATCCAATATCGCTGCGGCATGCAACCCGATCCAATATATCTCGCTGCGGCTTGCAACCCGATCCATCATTATCCTCAAAATTTGGCTATCGGCCTCACTCAATCATCATCCTCAAAATCCACTCGGGCATCGCAGTGAAGTCAGGGGACTCAGCCCAAAACAATTTTTGTATGTTTTAAAATAGAGTAGTAAAACTGAATCAAACAGTAAATAGGAAAAGTCATGACTACGGATGAGCTTTCAAATCAAATTAGTGTGAGGACAATAGTAATAATTACCCCTAAGGGCCCAAACAGGTCGGCACAAGGCCCCAAACATGGCTTACAGCCCCAAACATAGTAAAAATCTCTAAAATACGGAATAACATATGATTTCCAGTCAAATACGCAGCTTAATAGTCGTTACGGGACGGAACAAGTCACAATTCCTACCGGTGCACTTCCACACGCCCGTCACCTAGCATGTGCGTCACCTCATTTATCAAAACAATACGAAATACCAGGGTTTCATACCCTCAGGTCTAGATTTACAATCGTTACGTACCTTAAACCGGATGAAGAACTACTCCGCGATGCCTTTGCCCTTCGTCTCGGCCTCAACACGCCCCGAATCTATTCAAAAATAGATTCATATCATCAAAATATGCTAAAGGAACAAAGCCCACTCGAAAATAATCGATTTACATCAAAATTCCCGAAATTGGCGAAACCCGAGCCCCGGACCCACAATTCGGATTCCGATAAAAACCACAAAACTATAATTCTTACGCTCTCACGAGTTCATACATACCAAATACATCAAAATCGGACCCCAAATGGCCCCTCAAATCCCCAATTTATACTCTCCAATTTCAAGCCCTAATCTCCCGAATTTCTCCATTAAAACATAATTAAACAATGGGATAATTGCCACAAACACGAGATACAAGGTCCAAGTAGCTTAACTCACTGAAAACACTTAAATTCCTTCTTGAAATCACAGCTCAAACCTCCAAAATCCGTCAACAATCGTGAAAAAATGACCAAATTTCGCGAATGCATCTATTTATAGGTTCTGCCCAGCGATTGCCGCATCTGTGGCCTTTTCCTTGCACTTGTGGACCCGCACTTTGCGGTCCCAGGTGGGCACTTGCGGTTTTTCATTAACTTTACCTTTTCTGCACCTGCGCCCAAACAACCGCACTTGGGGGCTTGCAGGTGCGGTAACTTTTCTGCATCTGCGATGAACCTCAACCATCCAAAATTCTGCACGTGCGACGACCAAGCCGTACCTGCGTCCACCCATTCGCATATGCGAAATCACAAAACAGCCTCACACCAGCAAACTCTAATGCCAAGATCTCATCCGTCAACCATCCGAACTCATCCCGAGACGCTCGGGACCTCAACCAATGACACCCACAAGTCATATATGATCACCCGAACTTAGTCAAACCCTCAGAACACCCAACATAACACCAAAACACCAAATCAATCCATAATTCAAGCCTACGGATTTCTAAACTTTTGAAACTCGCCAACGATGCCGAAACCAACCAAACCACGTCCGAATAACCTGAAAATTTGCACACACATTCCAAATGACTCTACAGACCTATTACAACGTCTGAAATTCCATTCCGACCACGATAACTAATTTTCCACTGCCGATCAAAAATCGCCAAAAATCCCATTTTGCAATTCAAGCCTAATTCTACTCCGAACCTCCAAACAACATTCTCAACACACTCCTAAGTCCAAAATCACCTAACGGAGATACCCGAGCCAACCGACCCAACACAACATATAGGTAAACAACATAAAATGAAGCAGAAATGGGAAAAACGGGGCTAAACTCTCAAAACGGCCGGCTGGGTCGTTACAAACAATTCTCTGTTTATACTTCTTTTTTTTACTAAAAACATTTGATTATTTACTTCTGACTTTATCGATTTTTATAGCTTACCTTAAATTAGGGTTTCGAACCTTTTATTTAGGGCCCGATCTGTTTGATTATGTGAGTATGTTCCCGTCTATGTTTATTCCACGAAACATGTGACTTTTACTCTTGTTTTCTTCGCTGATTTTATGGTTTACCCCAAAAAATTAGGGTTTTGAAATCTTGTACTGAGATTTTAGTATTTCCTTATGTATGGTACTAATATTTTCTTTTTCGTTCGATTTACCTGTTCTCATTATTCCCTTACCTTATTTGACCTGACATTTATTGATTTTGTATAATACTTTCCCTAATTTAAGTAGTACTTGCTTGATTTTATGTTGTTATATTATGGTAATTAAGTGAACTCTGACTTAAATTGCTTATGGAATTATTTTCATTCCTTAATTATGTATGTTTGACTTATTACCTTACTTGTCTGCTTAATCCAGTGCTATTTAAACCCCTTCTCCCTCTCCCTTAGACAAACTAGAACTCTCAGATTCTTACTAAAAACTTAGGCTCTCTTATTCTGATTTCTGTGCTAAGTGTCTCTGGTTTTGGCCAGCTGAAAGCCAAGGCCAAGTGGTTCTGGAGTTTAACTGTTGTGGCATATTTACTTTCTTTCTCACTTAACTGGTATGCCTAAAACCGTTGTAATTTCATTCTTTATGCTTTGCACGACTAACATGCTTTAATTCCCATCATGATTCTATCCTTTACATGATTCTATGATCCCATTTAGTAACACTGTTAATTTAGGATTAAGTTGTTTTGAATAATATGAATCCTCTCATAAGTTAGCCTAAGGTTTAATTTGTTTCATGTACTAATCTCACACCTGTTCTGAACTTTGTATTCCTTAGGATACTATAAACATGTAATCAATTAGTTTGTTGCTTAACTTATGTGCCTTGTCTGCTTAATTCGTGTGTCTAGCCATTTTAACTGTTCCTGCCTAATTGTTTATGTGATTAATCCATGATTGTCTTAAGTACTAGCATGAGTATTTAGCTTAACTAGACTTGAACTTATTTGAACTATATGTTAAGTATGAACTTTGTTTGCTTCTTGGTGCAGTTTTGCCTGCAACTCTGTGTTCTAAACTTTCTTTCTTCTGAAATCAAACTGTTTTAAAACCTGCCCCTTCTCCCTTTCATGTACTGATTTTAGAAACCCACTCCTAGTCCATTAGGTTCTCAACCACCCCAGTGTGAGCACTGCCTAGGGTCCACATGAGACTCCTCTGAACTATGACATACTGGGGGCTAGTTTTCCAATCTCTTATGAATTGCTTTCTGAATGTGTGGTTCTGGTGTGAGTATTGCCCATGGTCCCTGAGGCCCTTAGGGAACACACTAGAAACTTGTTTACAATGGATTGTGGAGGAATCATTGTGCTGTTGTTATGGTGGAAAGCCTGGTCCCCAGGTTTATTTGGGCCTATGAAGGCTCCCTATAGTATAACTATTACCATTATGTAATTCATTTGATATTCTGGGCCGTAATAACTCTGCAATAACAGATATGAGAATATTTAGTGAAGCGGGGGGGGGGGAGGGTTACTTATATCTTCTGTTAAAACTGGGTAGAAATCCTGTCTATAGGATTTAATTATGCTGATTAAACTATGTGAGTACTATAATATGTTTAGAAATCCCGCCTATAGGACTTTCATGATCATTTTGATTTTGTATTTTACATTTGCATACTAGAGATACTGCTTATAGGATTCGTTTAATTCTGTACATTAGAAATCCTGTTCATAGGATCTATACATGTCTTTCAACAAATGTGCATTAGCAAGCATTAGCAGTCATGCCTAATTAGGAATTTGATGCTTGAGATAATTATATTTCCTGGAAATTTGTTTAAATTCTGCCCATATACGATTAATAGATATCATGCCTATAACACTAAAATCAATTTTAAACTTAGAGATCCTGCCTATAAGGTTTAAATCAATCCAACACTTAGAAATCCTACCTATAGGGTTTAATCAATCCAGTTAATAGATATCATGTCTATAGGACTAAAACCAGTTTCAGCACTTAGAAATCATTCCTATAAGGTTTAAGTCAAATCAATAATCAGAAAGCATGCCTATAGGATTGAAAAAGGATAAAATATGTCTTTGTAAGTTAAAATCAGTGCTACACTTAGAAATCATGTCTATAGGTCTATAATTAATAAGCTTGTAGAAATCATGCCTATAGGATTCTGTCGATCGATTCTGAATTCAATCACTATTGTTAATCACTTAGGCAATATATTTGTAAGACTTAATAATGATTCTGGGTTCATAATTGTGACTTATTACTGCCTGAAGTGCCCAGATTCATTCTGAATAAAATCAGTAGGCAAACAAATAGGTCTTAATGCTCGCCTTAACAAAAAAACTGTCTCTGTACTCTATTTTCTCACATAGATATCCTGCCGATAGGATCCCAAAGTTAATAAAGTTTGCTGATTCAATTGCGTGATTTTGTTGTCTATGTGTGGAGGTCAATGTGAGCCCATACTTGTTCTTTATCTGAAAGTCCTATTTGTTTTTGTTTGTCTCTTAGATTTCACATTTTTAAGTAATATAGGTTGGTCTAGATCTATCCCAAATAGAGGTCCTAATACCTCCAGGGCCATAGGCAAGGGACAGGTAGTGCACGCATAAGGAATGTGCTAGAATCTACTAGAACGGTTAGGTAATAACTTAAAGATAGTAATTGGGTAGTACGGAGATGATAGCATGTGCGCTAATTCTATGAGTAACACCCCTACTTGAGGGAGTTACAAATTATTGCATGGAATGATCCTATAGGCTAAAAAACTTAGGACCCCCTATACTCCTGTTTAAAATAAATTGAATCTTGTATTTGTCCAAATTGTTTTCCTTCCCTTTTTTTAGACTAATTCCTTAATTTAAGTTCGGCCGGGACCCACCGTTATGGACCTCGAGGGGTGCCTAACACTTTCCCCTCAAGGTAATTTGAGCCCTTACCCGATCTTTGGTGATGTAAACTGGTTATATGAGTTAATTGCTCTAGTTGCCCTAACGCACCTTAATCCGTTAGCGTGTTTACCCAAAGGGCCATCTTATGAATTAAGACTCCATTCGAGGCTCATTAGCCTTAAAAAGATTAATTTTATTTACCTCGATTTGTGTGCGCAGTCCGGGCGTGAAACCGGAAAGCTTTTTATGTGAAAATATGAGAAATAATAATTTTTAGAATTTAAAATTTGGTTTTAGTTGACTTTGGTCAACATTTTGAGTAAACAGACCCAGATCCATGTGCTGACGATCCCGGGAGGTCCGCAGAAAAATATGGGCCTGGGTATATGCCCGAAATTAAATTCCGAGGTCCCTAGATTTAGAAATCAAATTTTGAAGAAAATTGTTATGCTGGATTTTTAAGGACATAAAGAAATGAATTAATGTTTGAACCCGTTGTTATCGAGCCCATATTATAGTTGCGGAGCCTGGTACATGTTTGTTATAATATTTAAGTTCTATCTGTGAAATTTGGTGGAAATCTGAGTTCATTTGACGTGATTCGAACGTACGGTTGAAAAGATAATAAATTTTTTTAAAGCATAATTAATAGATTAAAAGAATTTGTACAAATAAGATCAAAATAAATGTAATATACACATTAGAGACCTGAGACCTAAAGGAGGACATTCATTAGACCCCCCTCCCCCTTTAGCTAAGGAGCGCCTTTTTCTTCTTCTTCAAAACCACAGCAGCTGCTACCTTCTTCTTCCTCCAAAAGTCGTNAACGTTCTTAATGTAAACACATTTATCACATTCATTAATCTTAAAGCCATTTGACAACATTGTTTGGTCAAATTTTGCGTGCCATTGCTTGGGTGCTTGTTTTAGTCCATAAAGGGACTTAACAAGTCGGCACACCTTCTTTTCTTTTCCCGAGAAGAAACAGAAAATATATATAAACGATAAGAAATATTCCGAGTCCACAATTTCCTTGTGTGGCCGTTTTACATCCATTTGATGGATTTGAAGACTATACATTTCCTTCCTTTCTATTAGCATCCGAATGGATGTAATTCTCGTTACCGGCGAGTATGTGTCAAAATAGTCAAGACCTTCTCTCTGTCTAAATCCTTTGACAACAAGTCTTGCCTTGTATTTTTCAATAGTGCCATCGTTTTTTATTTTCTTCTTGAAAATCCATTTAGAACCCAAAGTTTTGTTACCTGGAGGAAGATCAACCAGCTCCCAAGTGTGGTTGCTCAATATGGATTCTATTTCACTATTGACAGCCTCTTTCCAATATTGTGCTTCTGAGGAAGACATTGCTTCCTTGAAGGTTCGAGGCTCATTTTCTAGCAGAAAAGTCAGAAAATCTGGACCGAATGAAGTAGATGTCCTTTGACGTTTACTTCTTCTCGGATTTTCCTCATTAGGCATACCATCTGTTGTTACCTCCCGAGGTCGTTTTGACTTTTGGTAGGACGATTCACTTTCCTTTTTATACGGATATATAGTTTCAAAGAATTCAGCATTGTCTGATTCTATTATCGTATTAACATGGATCTCAGGATTTTCTGATTTATGAACCAGAAACCGATATGCCTTGCTATTGGTTACATATCCAATAAATACACAATCAACCGTTTTTGAACCTATCTTCACCCTTTTAGGCTTAGGAACTTGTACTTTAGCTAAACACCCCCACACTTTGAAGTATTTCAAGCTGGGTTTCCTTTCTTTCCATTTTTCGTACGGGATGGACTTTGTTTTACTGTGGGGTACACGGTTGATTATTCGATTTGCTGTAAGTATAGCTTCCCCCCACAAGTTCTGTGGTAAACCAGAACTTATTAACAAGGCATTCATCATCTCCTTTAATGTTCGATTCTTTCTTTCCGCAATTCCGTTAGATTGAGGAGAGTACGGGGCAGTTGTTTGGTGAATAATGCCATTTTCCAAACATATTTGTTCAAAAGGAGATTCATATTCTCCACCCCTATCACTTCTTATCATTTTGATCTTTTTGTTAAGTTGTGTTTCAACTTCATTCTTGTATTGCTTGAATGCATCAATTGCTTCATCTTTACTACTAAGTAAGTAAACATAGCAATATCTCGTACTATCATCAATAAAAGTGATGAAATACTTTTTCCCATTGCGAGATGGCATTGATTTCATGTCGCAAATATCTGTGTGAATTAAATCTAAAGGACTTGAATTCCTTTCGATAGTTTTATACGGATGCTTAGCATACTTTGATTCCACACAGATTTGGCATTTTGAGTTAATGCAATCAAATTTTTGCAATACTTCCAAATTAATCATTTTCCACCAATGTTTTGAAGTTGACATGGCCTAAGCGCGCATTTATAAAGTGTTTGACTCAACTAAGTAAGAAGAAGTTTCAACTTTATTGATAGGAATAGCTATTACATTTAGCTTAAAAAGGCCCTCATTCAGGTAACCTTTGCCTACATACATATCATTCTTACTTAAAACAACACTATTGGAAACAAATACACACTTAAATCCATTTTTGACAAGAAGTGCTGTAGATACTAAATTCTTGCGAATTTCTGGAACATGGAGAACTTGATTTAAAGTCACAATTTTTCCGGATGTCATCTTCAATGCAATCTTGCCAATTCCCTCGATTTTGGCCGTAGATGAATTTCCCATGAAAAGAGTTTGTTCGGGTCCTGCAGGAGCATAAGAAGAGAATAAATCCTTGTTTGCACAAATATGGCGGGTGGCACCAGAATCAATCCACCACTCTCTTGGATTTCCTACCAAGTTGCATTCAGACAACATGGCACACAAGTCCTCCACTTCAACCACATTTGCTTGATTCTTCTTCTTTTGTAACTCTTTCTTTGGAGCGCGACAATCTATGGCCTTATGTCCGGGCTTTCCACAGTTGTGACAACTACCTTTGAACTTTTTCTTGTTCGGGTAATTCTTTGGTCCAGATGCCTGCTTTCTCTTCTTTTTATTTCCCGGTGCTTCCTCAACAA
>ML390041.1:91338-102119 GCA_005239525.1 Nicotiana knightiana | reverse complement strand
GACATTCATACGCATATGCATGATGCTAAAAGTGATTTATTATTATAGAGTTATCCAAACATACAGGTTGAGTCAACTACTCTATATCTCTTCCATGTCTCTTATGTATTTATTTATGCGCCTTACATACTCAGCACATTATTCGTACTGACGCCTTTTGTTGGGGACGTTGAATTCATGCCTGCAAGTATAGATAATCAGTTTGACGAGCCCTTATAGTAGACGAGATTGGCATTTAGCGAAGGATCGGTAAGACTCCACCTCATTCGGAGTGCAACTAAGTCTATGAGTCATCGTGTCAGAGCTTTACTACAGACTTATGGGTAGGCCGGTACCCTGTCCCATTTGATGTCAGTAAATCTTAGAGGCTTTGTAGAAAAATGTTCATTTTGTACAGTATGTCAGAGGCCTTAACGTCCCATATGTATTCATGTTTTATGAATGATAATTTATTGATATAGTGCTGCCCACTTACAAGTTGTACATTAGGAATTCTGGCCATCTTGGCCCATGATAGTCACAAAGAAAATAAATGAGTTACAGAGTGGTTCGCTCGGGCCAATATGGCATCGGGTGCCAGCCATGCCTCCCCAGGTTCGGGGCGTGACATGAGCAGCACCTCAGGATAGTGCTCTAGACTTTTAGGGTGAGTCGGTTGTATGCTAAATTTTCGAAGTGCGAGTTTTGGTTGGATTCAGTCACTTTCTTGGGTCATGTCATATCAGAAGAGGGTATTTAGGTGGATTCTAAGAATATTTAGGCATTCAAGAACTGGCCTAGACCCACTTCAGTTACGGAGGTCAGGAGTTTCTTGGGTTTGGCGGGTTATTACCGGCGGTTTGTGGAGGGGTTTTCATCTATAGCAGCCCCGATGACCAGGTTGACCTAGAAGGGTGCCCCATTCAGATGGTCGGACGAGTGTGAGGCGAACTTTCAGAAGCTCAAGACAGCTTTGACTACAGTGCCGGTGTTAGTGTTACCGTCAGATTTAGTATCTTACACGGTGTATTGTGATGTCTCCCCTGTTGGGCTCGGAGCGGTATTGATGCAGAAGGGCTGGGTGATTGCACATGCATCTCGGCAATTGAAAGTTCATAAGAAGAATTTCCATGTTCATGATTTAGAGTTGGCAGCCATTGTTCACGCGCTGAAGATTTGGAGGCACTATTTTTATGGCCTGTCATGTGAGGTTTTCACGGATCATCGCAGCCTTCAGTATTTGGTCAAATAGAAGGATCTCAATTTGAGGCAGAGGAGATGGTTGGAACTATTGAAAGACTATGATATCACCATATTGTATCATCCGGGAAAGGCCAATATGGTGGCTGACGCATTGAGTAGGAAGGCAGTAACAATGGGCAGCCTTGTGTTCATTCCAGTCAATGAGAGGATGCTAGCTTCAGATGTTCATACTTTGGCCAACCAGTTCGTGAAGTTGGAGATTTCAGAGCCCAGTCGTGTTCTAGCTTGCACAGTCGCTCGGTCTTCCTTGTTTGAGTGTATTAGAGATCGGCAGTATGATGACCCTCACTTGATGGTCCTTAGGGACAAAGTTCGGCACAGTGGTGCCAAGCAGGTTACCGTTTGAGATGATGGCGTTTTGAGGATGCATGGTCGTGTATGTGTGCCTAATGTTGATGGGCTTCGTGAGTTGATCCTTGAGGAGACTCACAGTTCTCGGTAATCTATTCACCCGGGCGCTGCCAAGATGTACCAAGATCTGCAACAACATTATTGGTGGAGGAGAATGAAAAAGGGATATAGTTGCTTGTGTGGATCGGTGCTTGAATTTTCAGCAGGTGAAGTATGAGCATCAGAGATCAGGTGGTTTGCTTTAGAAGATGAAGATTCCTGAGTGGAAGTGGGAGCGTATCATTATGGACTTTGTTGTTGGGCTCCCATAGACTTAGAGGAAGTTCGACGCCGTTTGGGTCATTGTGGATAGCTTGACTAAGTCAGCACACTTCATTTCTGTGGCAGTTACCCATTCTTCGGAGCGGTTGGCTGAGATTTATATTCGGGAGATCGTCCGTCTTCACGGTGTGCCCGGGTCTATCATTTCTAATCAAGGTACGCAATTTACCTTGCACTTTTGGAGGGCAGTACAGTGTGAGTTGGGTACGCGGGTTAAGCTGAGCAAAGCATTCCATCCTCAGACGGACGGGCAGCCTAAGTGTACTATTCAGATCTTGGAGGATATGCTTCGCACTTGTGTTATAGATTTTGGAGGATCGTGGGATCAGTTCTTGCCCCTTGCAGAGTTCGCCTACAACAACAACTATCAGTCGAGCATTCAGATGGCTCCTTATGAGGCATTATATGGTAGACGGTGCATGTCGCCAGTTGGGTGGTTTAAGCCGAGGAGGCTCGATTGTTGGGTACAGATTTAGTACAGGAGGCCTTGGACAAGGTCAAGATTATCCAGGATCGACTTCGTGCAGCTCAGTCCAGGCAAAAAAGTTATGTCGATCGTAGAGTTCATGATGTGGCATTCATGGTCGGGGAGAGAGTATTTCTTCGAGTATTACCCATGAAGGGTGTCATGAGATTTGGAAAGAAAGGCAAGTTGATCCCTAGGTATATCGGGCCATTTGAGATCCTCGAGAGAGTGGGGGAGGTGGCTTATAGACTTGCGTTTCCCCTAGGGTTATCATCAATTCATCCAATATTCCATGTGTCCATGATCCAGAAGTATCATGGTGAGCCGTCCCACGTATTAAATTTAAGCTCTATCCAGTTGGACAAGGATCTGACTTATGAGGAGGAGCCAGTAGCCATTCTAGACCGGCAAGTTCGTCAGTTGAGGTCGAAGAGTTATCCTTCCGTTCGAGTGCAGTGGAGAGGTCAGCCTGTTGAGTCAGCTACTTGGAAGTTCGAGTCGAACATGCGGAGTAGATATCCCCACTTGTTTGCCAGTGCAGGTACTTTTCTATGTTCGTTCGAGGACGAACATTTGTTTTAAAGGTGAAGATTGTGATGACCCAAATGGTCATCTCGTGTTATAGGACTCTATTCTGCGCTTGTTAGCCTTAAAAATCTTATTTTTACCCTCCTTGATTTGCGTATGCAGTCCGAGCGTAATTCCGGAAAACCTTTATGTGGAAAAATTGAAAAAATAATGATTTTTGGCCTTAAAAAGGATTTTTAGTTGACTTCGGTCAACATTTTGAGTAAACGGACCCGGGCCCATATTTTGACGGTTCCTGTGGGTCCGTAGTAAAATATGAGACCTGGGCGTATGCTCGAATCAAATACTGAGGTCCCTTGCTCGAGATATGAATTTTTGACTAAAAATTGAATTACAGAAAAATCAATAATTTTAAAGAATTTGCTTAATGTTCAACCTTGTTGGTATCAGGACCTTTATTTGGTTCCAAAGCTCGGTACATGTCCGTTATGATATTTGTAACTTGTCTGTGAAATTTGGTAAGAATCGGAGCTGATTTGACATGATACGGACCTTTGGTTGAGAAAATAGTAATTTTAAGGTGTTCTTGAGAATTTTATTGGTTTTGGTGCTAAATCCGTGGTTTTAGGTGTTATTTTGGCGAATTGATCGCACGAACGAGTATGTATGATGGTTTTAGACTTGTGTGCATGTTTGGTTTGGAGCCCCGAGGGCTCGGGGTGAGTTTTGGATAGGCTACAGGATGTTTCGGACTTAGAATTTCTGATGTTTCAGTTGTTTCTGGTGCGTAGGTATTTTTTGCTTCGCGATCGCGAACGGGAAATTGGACAGGGGTGGTTTTACTCTACCCGAACGCGTGGACTAGTTCGCGAACGTGTAGCAACGGGGGTGTTACCCTTCGCGAACGCAGCCTGCCTATCGCGAACACGAAGAATAAGGGACCAGGGGGAAGGGTCATTAACCTTCTATGCGAACACGGCACGTGGCTCGCGAATGCAGTGGCTTGGGGGAATATGCCTTCGCGAACACATAGCTTACCTCGCGAACGCGTAGGCCTATAGGGCCAAAGCTTCGCGATCGCGACAGGCTTCTCGTGAACGCGATGAAAACCTGTCGAGTGTTTTAAAAACAGACTTCAAAGACTGGAATTGTTCAAAATTTCATATCTTCTTCACTAGAACTCAACTTTGGGCGATTTTTGAAGTGGGAATTCAACACCAAATCATAGTTTTGTGTCTGAAACTCATTTCCTCCAATTTCCATCAACACCTATTAGATTTCTAGTCCTAAATCTTGTTCTTTAAGTTCAGAAATTAGGGATTTTAGGAGAATTAGGGATTTTGTAAATTTGGAAATTTAGACCTCGATTTGGAATCGGATTTCGGAACTAATTACATATTCGGGCTGGGAGGTGAATGGGTAAGCGAATTTTGGTCCAAACCTTGTGTTTTGACCAAGCAGGCCTGGGGTCGATTTTTTACTTTTTGGGGGGAAAATTGGGAACTCTATAATTATGCATTGAAATTGATTTCTTTAGCGATAATTGATGGTATTAAGATAATTATGACTAGATTCAAGTGGGTTGGAGGTAAATTCTAGAGGAAAAGTGGTACTTGAGCAGTGATGACCTGCGGATCGAGGTAAGTGTCGTGTCTAACTTTGGCGTGAGGGATTAGGTATTAATTGACTACTTGATACGTATTTGGTTATTGAGTACGATATATCGGTGAGGTGACAAACACCTATGTGTTGATGTCGATTCATAGCATGCAAATGAGTCCTATTGTGGTAATTGTTGTAGTCTCTAACCAACTTGTTCAGGCTTAGCTTAGTTAATTATTACGTTGGGCATCTCTTATCCTGTTTTATTGAAAATTATTAAGTGTTGAGTATTGACCCAAGGTTGAGCTTGATATTGTGGCATTAAATATTGAAGTAAGGCCGATTTATGATATTTTTTGTCTCTCTGTGTTGTTGATCTTTTTTTTGGTAAGGAAGATTGTAAAGCACGAAGGGTGATGTCGTGTAATGTTTGTGAGTGAGTGATAATGCACGAAGGGTGATGTCGTGCCATATTTTGTGAGGGATAAAGCACGAAGGATGGTGTCTTGCCATGTTTTGTGAGTGATAATGAACGAAGGGTGATACCGTGTCGTATTATGAGCGATTAAAAGCACGAAGGGTGATGGCGTGTCGTTCTATTATTCATATGGTGAGATTGAGAGTAAAAGCATGAAGGGTGATGCCGTGCAATTTCCTTTACTATTTTTACTTGTTTATTTCGTTAAGGCATATGGATTGATTCTTTCTTGTCCTTGTTTTTTATTCCTTATATTGTGAACCCCTCAGCATGTCCCCTTCCCATTATTGCCTGTTTTTATCTCTTTTTATTTATTATTGCTACTTGTATGATTATACTGCACAGGTTATATGTGGGTGTCTTGTCCTAGCCTTGTCACTACTTCGCCGAGGTTAGGCTCGACACTTACCAGTACATGGGATCGATTATATTGATGTTGCACTCTACACTTTCGGTGCAGATCCAGGTATCGGTCTGAGCTGATTCCGTGATTTGTAGCTGACTTCTACGCAAGAGACCCAAGGTAGATCTGCCGACGTTCGCAAATTCCTGGAGTCCCCTCCTATATGCTCATTACTGTATTTCTTTAGTTCATAAACAGTTGTACACTTCTTTTTCAGCCAAATACTTGTAGATAAGTCATAGTAGTCCGTGAGTTGTGAATCCAGATCGTGGGTAGATAGATATATAAATATCATATACGTAGTGTTATTGTGAATTTTTGCTTACTTTTTTATTTATCATGTGTTGAATCGTAGTAATTCTCCGCAAGTTTCAAGATTTTTATGTTGTATATCTCTAATATTGGCTTGCCTAGCAAGTGCAACGTTAGGTGACATCACGGTCCCGACGATGGGAATTCGGGTCGTGACACATTGGCCAACAGTAGGTCATGAGTAGCTTTAATAATCGCATACGTGTCTTTTCTTTGTCTTACTTTTTTAATCCCAAAGAAATCGCTAGGAAGCTTTTTAGGTCCATTGTTTGTGCTCTATAAATGCGATACCTTAAGCTGTCCCAAAATCTGTAACGCTAAAGTAGTCGAATAACCTTCTGTTAAGTTTAGGTAATTTTTTAACAACTTAGTCACTAATAAATTACTTGAAACGATAGGCAATTAGTAGGCGCGTTTTAACTTTACGGAATCGCTTGCATAGGAAATGCCTTGGGGAATGCGTTTTAATTAGTAGGCACGTTTAAACCCTAGAACCACGGGACTCGGGGAATGCCTTGCACGTTCTTCCCGATCAACAGAATTCCTTACTCGAACTTTGTTTTCGCATACCGATAAAAATAGAGTCAAACCTTCCTTTGACTAGGGATTCAAATAAATGGTGACTTGGAACACCGAAAAATCAATTCTAAGTGGCGACTCTGTAAATAAATAATTCTCACTCAAATTTAACACTTTAATTGGAAAAACTCTTTAACCCACAATTCATACAATATACATATCTTTCTGGGGGTAAAAAGGGATGTGACATTTATTGGGAAGTTGAAGTATTACTTTCTTAAAACGCAAATTTTCTTATGGTTAATCTTCAATGATAAGATCCTTATTCCTTACTGATGCTCAAGTTCTAAGAGAAAACTGCGTATAAATGTCTTAAAAAAAATGTCCTAGCAAGTTCAGTTCCATTGCTTGTGCAACCAGCATGCTCATGCTTATCCAATGATTCGGATTCTTAAAGGATTTAAGTTATATATATGCTCTATCGTTGTAAATTTTTTGATAGCAAGTTAATTAATTACCATTTTATTACGTTCTTATTAATAATTATTATACAGATTTATCTGTAATTACCTTAAAAGTAATCTAATTTTGTAAATAATTTTTACGTCTTTAGTAAGTCGAAGTTAAACTCATTTTGCATCCCCACAAATCCAGCTATTGATGCAATAATAGGTTAGTAATAGTGTTTGAATTGAAGGTAATTTTTTTTGCATAGTCCTGTGCAAGTTGAAATTTACACATAGGGAATATATGCAAGTATTGGAGATATACAATATGCACATTCTGTATATAAGAGCATTCAAAGGTTCTATAAAAAGTTTAGGATTATTTTACACATTATCTTCCACGTCAATTTAGATTCTTTTACTTAGTAGATGGCCACTTTATTTATAATTTGAGAGTCCAACTTTTGGTATAAACCTTTTATTTTCGGCTCAAACAATATATGCATTTGAATCAATTACTTCATATTCTAAGCTGACTTTAAATTTTTTGCATATTTAAAGTTTAATTTAGAAAAATGCAATGGTGAGATGGGATATTGCATGTAGTGTTGTTATCTAGGGAGAAGATAGAGCAACGTGTAGCCACAAAAAATTTGAATGAAACCAAAAGCCAAAAGTTGTGAATAATGCATTTCTGTTGCTAGTGCTGGTTTACTAAGAGACCAATATCTTTCCTGATTAGGACTGCTTTTACTTACTTTTCTGGAACAAATCAAAAGAATACACTTGCACCAAGTTTTTGGGCCCAAAGATGTATGGATTTGACAAAGCTTATCACTTTCATATGCTATTGTGAAGTACACTTGCACTATATTCGTACACTTGCACGGTTGATTTTGGGAGTTTTACATAAATAGCTATTCGAATTTATCGTTTACTTTTTTCGAGTCTGTATATATAAATTAAGCCTATAAATTATACATTAATTATATAATATAGTGATTGATTATTTTTAATTTAAGTGGTTAGGTAGGCTACTGCTTAGATTAATTGTTCATTATGTTTAACTCATGTTGACATTTATTCAGATGATTATAAACAAATAATAAGTGAATAATTGATTTAAATATAGTTTTTTGCTACTTTTGTACAGAATTAATTATTCAAAGGTAATTTTAATTTCTTTATAAAGCCAAGCATCACTTAACTAGACTGATTTATTCATGAAAATTATGAAGTTGATACCATTTCTGCAGCCAAGAAAAAGGTTTTGTTTTTTTGGTGTTTCAAACGGTGTCCGGTACTCACATTAGAGTCCGATTAAATCTGGATTTTCGCCGGAAAGTCCTACATCGGGAATAAAATATTACCTAACAAAGACGATTACATACTTAGGACTCAAATTCGAAAATCTCTGATTAAGAATAAAGTAGTACTTATCACACCCTTGTTGGTCAATAGAAAAGGTTGAGCTACAAAGTTGACGCATTAATAGTTTTCTCGATTTGCTTGTTTTTATTCTTGAGCTAACATGCAATATTCCATGTTTACTGGCTTTAAAATAAAAGCCACAGCTTAAAAAAAGAACAATATTTGAGAAAAAAATCTTTTGTGATAGGTCTATCATAGTAAAACCGTTCCAATGCGATTATGAAACGTGGATGGTAATTAAATTTCTGAAAAAAATGATTTCCACTCCACTGCCAAGTGCGGATACAATAACATAAAATACCAAGCTCTTGTCAATTTAATATATTATTGGTATTTAATGAATATGGCTGTGAACACTTCATTTTCTTGTCAAGTGTCATTTGTTTGGGACTTATATAGACAACTCTCGAAGTGTCTAAAAAAGGGATTTTTACACTAATAGCAAGCCAGATTCACTATTTATTTTTTTAATATACATAAATTAGACATAATATACACATATTAAACATGTATTATATATATATTATACATTATTCAGGGTATAATTTATGTATATGACTAGAAAAAAGTAAATAGTGAATATGACCGGTTAATTTTATAAAAATTTCTTATTTTTAATTTAAATGATTGGATGAGTGGCTATCAAGAGGTGAAATTTGGGCCGACTAAGTGGGCATTAAGACTAGTCGTTGTTCAGACCATGGGCCTTTAATTTGGGCCAATGCCAAGTTGGCACTAAGAGTAGTAGTTGTTTAGACCATGGGCCAGTGGATGGTTAACTACAATGACCAAGGGTTGGGTTTTGCTATTTTTAATGGAAATTTTATCAGGCTATTTGCAGTCATACCCTAAATTTGTACTACCTTTAACGTGTAACTTATTTTAAAAATTATAAATTTTGTACCCGGTTGACAAAACATCCGTAATAATATGACCATTATACCCCTGACAACACATATAAAAGATGCATCACGCATAATACGGTTCTCCTACATCACTCCGTCCCTCCTCACACCTTCTCTCGCATCTGCCATAATCACGAGACCAGAAAGTTGAACCAGATTCAAATTCCAAATTCAAATCATCTTCATAATTCAAATTACAAAATACATTGTAAGTATTGCAAATCATCTTCAGAATTCAAATTAGTTTTTGAAACTGATTGATCTTCATGAATTCATTATGTTTTTTAAGTTTTAATTCAATCAACCCATATATTTTAATCACAGTAGCATGAAGTGGTTTGACGTATAAAATATGTTGAAGTTTTGTCCTGGATTCAATAGTTTTGTCATGAGCTTTTTCAAAAACTTCAGCAGAAGATGCTAAAGTTTTTTAGTTCATTTGCAAATACTTCAACACTAAAATATGCTAAAGTTTTGTCTTGGATTCAATAGTTTTGTCATGAGCTTTTTCAAAAACTTCAGCAGAAGATGCTGAAGTTTTTTAGTTCATTTGCAAATACTTCAGCACTAAAATATGCTGAAGTTTTATCCTGGATTCAATAGTTTTATCATAAGCTTTTTCAAAAATTTCAGCAGGAGATACTGAAGTTGTTTAGTCATTTGTAAAAACTCCAGGACAAAACTGTTGAATTTTTTCACACCAAAACACTGAAGTTTTTGTCTTGCAGTATAAACAAACTCAAGTTTTTTATTTCTTTTGCTAATACTTCAGCACTAAAATATGCTGAAGTTTTGTCCTGAATTCAATAGTTTTGTCATGAGCTTTTTCCGAAACATCAGCAGAAGATGTTGAAGTTGTTTAGTTCATTTGTAAAAACTTCAGGACAAACCTGCTAAAGTTTTCCTCCTCCACTATGTAATTTTCTCCTGCATGCTGAAGTTAAATTTAGTTCATGCTTAAGCTTTGTCCTGCATTAAACAGCTTTTTCATGAGCTTTTTTTCGAAAACTTCAGTATAAACAAGCTAAAATGTTCTAGTACATTTGCTAAAACTTCAGCTTCAACGTGCTTACGCTTTTCTCCTGCAGAATGTAATTTTTTACTAGAATTTTTATGAACTTCATAATTAAATTTTTTTGTTCAGTTTCCTATTACTTGGCACTAAACATGCTTCTGCATGATGAGTTCGACTTAAAATGGGCGACCAAATATGGAAAAATCATTTTTTTAAAAGGCATTTAACAAAAAAAATGGGTACGAATGCAAACAGAAAAACAAAGTGGGTACAGGTTAAAAAGGGACGACCAAATAGGGCGCCCGTGGAATTTTTTACAATTTTACCTCATATAACGAAGGTATACAACCTATTTGCTATAAAATTATTTTAAAATATTATTTTCTATAACTACCTTTTATATTTTATAGCAAAATAGATATTTATGGTATATACTACCATTGAGGTAAGAAATATGCTATTTATATTTTTTATCTCTCTTTCTTTCAAGGCAAAATGGCCTCGTGGCCACTTAAACTTGTACTCGTTTGCCAACCTGGTACACAAACTTATATCTTTTCTATTTGAACACTCCAACTTGGCAGAATGAGTACTAAGAAACACACTCAAGAGCACGTGTATATCATTTACGGTGACATGTACAACACATCATATGCTAGACTATTTATTATTTGACATATAATATTTGGGGGTCCCATCTTTAAAATTTTATATTAAAATTTCATGTCATCTCCATCACTGAACCCCCCCCCCCCCGACCAC
>ML390041.1:31850-91217 GCA_005239525.1 Nicotiana knightiana | reverse complement strand
CCCCCCCCCCCCGACCACCAAGTAAAAGAAGCTATTGCCGGCAAAGCCTCCCACCAAGCCCCAAATCAAAGAAGCTCATAGACCATCGGAAAACTCGAGTTGCCGGAAAACACACTGGTAAATGTCTCTGAATTTTCAGCCACTATTTTCTCACAAAACCCCTAATTTATTTTATTTCAACCATATTAATTATCATCTCCGTTAAATCTACTTCCCACCAAGCTCAGACCAAACAAATAAAAAATAATCCAATTAAATATCTCCTACCACAAAAATTTAAAGAAAGAAAAAGAAAGAAGCAATGGCCGGATTGGATCGAAAGCTTCTAACAACACAGTCAGTTGTAAACACTATTGCCCTCTAATCAGATAAGAGAATCGAAATGGTGAATGGTTCGATGCAGTACCAAAAAATAATTCTCCACTTCAAATTGTTTGCGATTAGTTTCCAATCAAATAAAGCCGATTTTGGTCTTCATTTTTCTTCGGCACCATCACTGGAGATTTTCTTCTTCCGACATCGAGTTGTGTGAATAACCTTTTCTATATTTCTTCTCCTTCTCAATAGAACAATATAGATTCCTTAACCCTTTTCAAGTAAAAATTAATTATGGAAAAGGGGATGGGGACGAGATGGAAGTGGATCACTAGGGGACGGGATATGAAACTAAAGAAATGGGTATGGGGAAGGGGGACGAAAGGGCTGGGAGGAAGCTTCAGTTTTTTTCTTTTTTCTTTTTGTTATCTTTTCTTATTTGTATATAATTTAATATTCTTTCCATCGAAGTATTACATTGACACGCTTTTTCAATGTGGTGTGCACATACTTTGGCTGTGTCCGCTATGTTGCCTCCACATAGGCATGTCAACGGTCAAAGTGATTTATTAGTTAACAAATATCGGAATTAGAGTGTTCAAATGAAAAATGTATAAGTTTGTATCCCGGGTTGGCAATTGAGTGCAAGTTTAAGTGGCCACGAGGCCATTTTGCCTTCTTTCAAGTAACACAAGATTCTCTCTCATGTTTTTTCTTCTTTATCTCTCTTCAAGCAACTCAAACCTTAATATTGATGGCCGACGAGAAAAAAAATCTCTCTCTTCGAGCAACTTCCCCTGACAAGCTTTAAAAATTAGCAATACGACATAAATGCTTATGAATTACCTACTGGATTTTTCCTCTTTTGCAATTTGTTTTTCCTTTTTGGTTTTTCTTTTCAAGTTTGTTGCTTAACTTGAGGGCTGCAATGAAGAATGAGTAAAAATTTTGGCATGATTTCATATTTTTCTTTGATAACCTACTAATACAATGTGTAAATTATTCACTGATCATAACTTTGTTGTACGGATCTGATGAACTTTCTCTTCTTGCCGGAAACACCATCTCTGAGGAACTTTATTCTCTTATTTGCTATTTAGTCATATACAATGATACAAATACATTGTATTCTGTATAAATTCACTAAAACACATTGTAAACAAAACAACGACAACATACCTAGTATAATCCCACGGGTGGGGTCTGGGGAGGTTCGTGAGTATGCAAACCTTATCCTTACCTGGAGAGTTAGAGAGGTTGTTTTCGATAGACCCCCAGCACTCAATAACGATATATTTTTATATAAATATATTTTTGCATGTATTTTATGTATTTCAGAGATCTGTGTTTTTTTAATACATCTGAATACACTTGTATTCATGCATATTGTACATACAGTATGCATGAATACATCTGAAATACACTGAAAAACATAAAATAAATCAGAATATAACATTGATTACATTTAATTTTAAAATACAGTGAAAATACAGTAAAATACACTTAATACAAATAGAAATACAGTGAATATAACCAATAAAATATACTGGATACAATAGTAATAACATGTATTAGGAATAACTAAAATATTGTTAATACAAATACACTTGAATACACTGAATAAAAAAGCGACTACAATAAATACAAACATTGAATCTAATGAATGCAACAACAAAAAAAATATTAAAACACAATAAATACAAAAGTTAAATACAACATTTATATACAACTGAAAAAATCATTCTATTAATAGGGTTGATAATGAGGCATGTTAGAATTGATTTTGTTGAGTTGTATTAGGAGTGTATCACGCTAATTGATATTATTTTCGTTATTAGACAGCTGGACATACCTCTTTTTAAAGTTATTGTCGTTACTGTATTCGTGAATACACGGCGTGATTACATGTGAATACATGCGTGTACAACTGGACTGCCCTGATTTTAGGCGCTTTTTACCGTTGTATTCGTGAATACGGCAGCGGGAATACACTATAATAACAACTGAATAGTAGCTATAGGAAGTAATTATACATATGATAGCTATAGGAAGGTAATAGCCACTAAACAATAATGGTTTTTGAAAATTTCTCATTTTTAATTCTTTTTCTTGTGGGTGGGTGGGTGGACGGTGGGTGGATATTCCACAATATGATACTTCATTTATTTAATCCAAAACCTCTCCTCTCATACCAAGATGATACGGAATCGTGTCGAAAACATGGATAATGCAAAAAAATACGGAATCAAAAATAGAAGATTTCGGTTTAAAATAGAGAAAGACAAGAACTTAACTATGAACTAGTTAGACCCCTTGAATCTACTATTATACACTAATCGAGGAAGAACACTATAAGAAACACGGATTAAGATAAGTAAAGAATGCAATCCAAAGCCCCTAGAAGATATATCAACTAGAACAATGAATTAACATTCAAGTACAAAAGATAATCTAAGAGTATGAACATGAACTCATACATGATAAACCTAACATAGATAATCTAAAAATATGGTAAATAAGGAGAAATAAAAAATGCCCTAAACCTCTCAAAGTTTGGTCTTTGTTTATCAATCTATCATCAAAAACTTCCCTTCAAAATGAGAGAAGGGGACTATTTATACTATAGTGTTATTTAGGCTAAATAACTAAAATACCCTTAGCTTTATAAGACTAGCCTAAATAACTAAATTGCTAATGTGGCCTTCTTAATCTTGACTCCTTTAAAGCACTCCAATGCTATGATGTTGACTTAAAAATTAACCTCACTAAGCATGCTCATCCGGCATGTATCATCCTCATCCCTTGAAAGAAATTCGTCCCTGCAAAACCAAAAATGGGACACATATAAGTATCAAGTCAATCACAATCAAAGCATAGTATATCCAAGATAAAAGATCAAAGTTCTCAATCTTGCACTCAAAAGTAACACTCTTATGATAAAGCCAAGTGTCATAATCTAGAAAGAATACATCTTCAACACAAATGATACAAACTTGACTATAAGGAAAGTAATATCCATGATAAGAATCAAGAGAGAGTAAAGTTCAATGCCTCCAACAAAACCACAATCTTGTAAAATTCTCAACAAAATGCACACTTTTATGGTATAACCAAGTGTCATAAGAAGCAAAAGAAATCATACTCTTCAATCCAAATAAAGACACTTTTGTATTGGTAAAAAAGAGCTTCACACATGTAATAAATCTTGATGACTCAGTAGTCTACGTGGAGCAATGAAGACACGACAGCTGGACGGGACTCTAAGAAGAGGTACGAGGCACAGAGGCACGGCAAATCAGACTCATGAGTTAATTAGCTACGGAAGTTTCAACCTGATTGAGAAGATGAAGAGACACGATCAAAAGTGTATTTGGAAAGAATAAAGGGCAGATTCAGAGATCTTTAAATTAGAGATCTATACGTTACACAACATTCACTCAACAGTTATAGTTGATTCATTGTAACGTTACATTAGAGTCATTATTAGTCATTAATGCTCAATCACCAAAAAAGGTAGACATTATGTTATGAAATTCCCTATATAAAGGAGAAAAATATAACTTGTAAAAGGGAGAAAAAACCATTCGAACTACTATTGCAATATACTTACTTCTTGTGCAACTTACTACTTTCCATTTATAAGTTTGCCTATAATTATAATCTTATACTTTGGTTATCAGAAACCCATGTTCTTCTTAAAATAGCTTTGGGCAAATAATCCAATTATTTGGTTAAATAAATTGGTTCCGTTACCGGAATCTGATAATCTTTGTTTGCTTTTCAAGCGATATCCTCTAAACTATGTCGAACTCCAACGAAAACAACCAGCAAAGGAATAGAACCCCAGTTCCATCGCCTTCAGGAACCCCACGTGGTTTAAGGGAACAATCCACAGAAAGATCCAATAACAACAATGATAATAATGATCAAACGGTGGAGCAAGATCGGGTAAAGCAAATAATTGCAGAGTATGTGAGCCAAGCTTTGCAAGAATTTGCGAGGGGATTACCGGCAATGTTACCTGCACCACTAACACCACCTCCCAATAATACCATCACCATGGAAAATACCCAATCTTGGTTGGCAAACTCAAGAAGAGGAGATACTTCTAATGAATCTTTCGAAGCGAGACCAGGTATATCTAATAATTCTGAATTACAAACTTTATTACTAACTTTGCAGAAACAGGTGAAGGAACAAAACGATCGAATCGAACAAATTCCTAGAGTACCACATGTTATCAAAGGCATTGACGTTGATAGATATTCTCAACAACCTTGGAAATAAAGTGCAGCACCCGTACCCATTCCAAAGAAGTTTAAAATGCCTGACGTACCTAAGTATGACGGGACAACCGACCCACGCAACCATGTGACTGCTTTTACCACCGGAGTAAAGGGCAACGACTTAACAAAACAAGAAATTGAGTCGGTCCTAGTTAAAAAGTTTGGAGAAACACTTACCAAAGGGGCGCTAACCTGGTATTCTCTTCTTCTTGAAACTCTATTGATTCTTTTGCTGATCTTGCAGATTCTTTCATAAAGCCACACTCTGGGGCGCAAAAAGTCGAGAAAAGGATGGAGGACATCTTTAAAATAAAACAAGGAGACACGGAACTACTTCGTGAATTTGTAAACAGGTTTCAACGAGAAAAAATGCAACTACCAAGGGTGCCTGATAATTGGGCAGCCATGGCATTCGCAAGTAATCTAAATGACAAAAGCTCAGAATCTACGAGAAGACTCAAGGAAAGCTTGAGAGAATTCCCAACTACAACGTGGAATGATGTTTATAACAAGTATAGTACTAAACTTCAAATAGAAGAGATATCATTGCTCGTCCGAAAGAGGAAGATTATACCTGATCCAGACTTTCAGAATCAGACAGGAGATCAGGTAAAAATAGGTACGATCCTTACTTGGGACCATCGGGACGTGAAACTCGTCCCAGGTTCGAAAACACTAGGTCAGATTTTGGACCACCAAGCAGAGATGCGGGCTCGTCCTCATCTAGATCCAGAAGGGATCAAGATCAATGACCTAGAGGTAATGCGCAAATTGGGGATCACACATTTAATGTAAGTACCTCCGAACTAATTTCAGTGTTAAGAAATTTGGGTGATAAGGTTCGATGGCCCAAAGAGATGAGGTCGAACCCGAATAAGGGGAACCCATATCTCTGGTGTGAATTCCATAATGATCATGGGCACAAAACTGTAGATTGCAGATTTTTGCAAGGTGAGATAGAACAATTGTTTCAAGGGCACGAGCCATATCTGGGTTTGATAACTCTACGGTTATAACAAAAGGAGAAATTGAACTTAGCACTTATGCTGAGAGAGTAATCAAAAGTACCAGGTTCCAAGTCATCGATACTGACATGGCTTATAACGTAATCGTGGGAAGGCCATGGATCCACGACATGAAAGCAATAGCCTTCACCTTGCATCAGGTAATTAAATTCCCCTCTGAATGGGGGATTCAGCAAATTAGAGGCGATCATCAAACCGCGAGAAATATAAATTCCGTGGTACACTACAACAAAAAAGTAGAGGTGAAAGAATCAAAGGATAAGGAAATCTCCCAAGCAGGTGACACCGCCCAAACAAGCACGGAAGAAATTACAACCCAAATAGGTACGGAAGGTATTACTGCTGAAACAGGTACGAAAGAAAATACTTACGAGAAAGTGAATCAAATCACCACGGAAGAGGCATTGGACCACACAGATGTAGATTCCAGACCGGACATTATTCATGAACCGGAGGAAAATGAGCATATCAAAACAACTAAGTAAGAGCTCGAAGTTGTTCCATTGTCTGAACAAAAGCCTGAACAGAAAGTGTACATAGGCACGAGGTTGAGTTTCGGTCGAAGAGGTAAGTTAATTAATTATTTAAAGGCTAATGCAGATTGCTTTGTGTGGTCCCACTTAGATATGACAGGTATCCCGCTAGAGGTAATGACTCATAAACTAAATGAAGATCCATCCTTCGTACCTGTTAAGCAGAAGAAAAGAAAGCAAGGACCATTCAAGAACCATGTGATTGACGAAGAGGTATATAAACTCTTAAATATTGGTTCAATACGAGAGGTAACGTACCCTAACTGGCTAGCTAACATTGTGGTAGTACCTAAAAAGAATGGAAATGGACAGTATGCATAGATTATACTGACTTAAATAAAGCATGTCCCAAAGATTCATTCCCATTACCACATATAAATCAAATGATTGATGTTACCGCAAGTCATGAATTGTTAAGCTTTCTAGATGCGTATTCTGGTTATAATCAGATTAAAATGGATCCCTCAGATGAGGAAAAACCCTCCTTTATTACAAGCAGGGGGACTTATTGTTATAAAGTCATGCCTTTTGTCTTAAAAAATACTAGAGCCACATATCAAAGGCTAGTGACCAAGATGTTCCACGAACATCTGGGAAAAACAATGAAAGTTTACATTGAGGACTTGCTGGTAAAATCAACACTGGCGGAAAACCATTTCCAGCACCTCTCTGTTACCTTTGACATTTTACGCAGTTATAATATGATGCTTAATCCATAGAAATGCACTTTTGGCATGGAATCAGGTAAATTCTTGGGTTTCCTTGTATCAAACAGGGGAATAGAGGTAAATCCTTATCAAATTAAAGCTATAGAAGAAATACCAGATGTACTTATAAATAAAAAAGAAGTTCAAAGACTAACAGGAAGAATTGCAGCCTTAGGAAGATTTATTTCGAAATCTTCCGAGAAAAGTTTCAAATTCTTTGCAGTTCTCAAAAAGCAAAATCGGTTCGAATGGACAGTCTCTCAAAGACCTAAAGGCTTATCTATCAAAACCTTTGTTGTTGTCAAAGCCGAAGGAGGGGGAGCGACTATACATCTACCTTGTTGTCTCGGAAATTACTGTAAGTGCAGTGTTGGTAAGGGAGAATAAAGGTAAACAATCTCTTATTTATTATGTAAGCAAGACACTACTAGATGCTGAAACTAGGTATCCACATCTAGAAAAGTTAACCTTAGCTCTCATCATGGTATCTAGAAAATTAAGGACAGACTTTCAATGTCATCCAATCAAAATTGTGACCTCGTATCCATTAAGAAACATACTGCATAAACAAGAATTATAAGGAAGATTAGCCAAGTGGGCCATAGAATTAAGTGAGCATGAAATAATATATCGGCCTAGGGCTGCAATCAAGTCTCAAACCTTAGCTGATTTTGTCGCTGATTTTAGTAATAGTATTGTCCCTGAAATGGAAAAGAGTTACAACTCTTCAACGATGTTAATTCGGGTCTATGGACCCTATTTACTGATGGTTCTTCCAATATAAAAGGTGTCGGCTTAGGCATAGTCTTAATATCACCCACGGGTGAAAAAATACGGCAGGCTATCAAATTTTATCTTATAACTAACAATGAAGTAGAGTACGAAGTTGTTATTGCAGGGTTAGAACTTGCACGAGAGCTTTTAATAGAGCAAATCGAGATCAAAAGCGATTCCCAACTGGTAGTAAATCAGATGCAGGGGACTTACATCGCTCGAGAGAGTCGGATGCTACAATATCTGGAAAAGGCACGAGAGCTCGTGAGACAATTCAAAACATGGAAAGTAGTACAAATACCTAGAGAGGAAAATGCAGAAGCATATGCATTAGCTAACCTCGCAGCAGTCACGGAAGTAACAAACAAGGACAACACAGTTGTCGTTCATCTATTCCATTCAGCGATCGACCAGGATATAAATGAGGTAACTTTCAACAATTTAACCTGGGATTGGAGAAACGAAATCCAAAATTTTTTACAAAACGGCACCGTACCTGAAGACAAGAAAACAACTCAAGCACTTCGCCGTAAAGCTGTACGGTACTGCCTCATTTGCAACTCGTTATATCGCAAAATGTTCGGAGGGCCCCTAGCAAAATGCCTCGGCCCTAACCAAACGGAGTTTGTGATGAAAGAAGTCCACGAAGGACACTGTGGAAATCACTTAGGGGCGAGATCCTTAGTGAAAACCTTAATCAGAGCTGGATATTATTGGCCTAAGATGGAAGAAGAGGCCGAGGACTTCGTGTCCAAATGCGACAGATGCCAAAAGTTTGCTAATAACATGCATCGACCAACGGAACTATTGCACCCAATAATATCCCCATGGCCCTTCATGAAATGGGGGATGGACATAGTGGGACCTCTTTCCACAGCTAAAGGACAGGTACAATTTTTGCTCATGCTAACCGACTATTTTACAAAATGGGTAGAGGCAAAAGCGTTCAAATAGGTGCGAGAAAAGGAAGTTAAAATTTTCTTATGGAGAAACATAATATGCCGCTTTGGGATACCGAAGGAGATCGTGTGTGATAATGGCCCACAATTCATAGCCTCGCAAATCACAGAATTCTTCGAAAGCTAGCAAATTAAACAGATCACTTCAACGCCATACCATCCCGTGGCTAACGGTCAGGCTGAGTCAACGAATAAATTCATCATCAACAATCTAAAGAAGCGGCTAGATAGAGCCAAAGGAAACTAGCCTGATGAGTTACCAGCGGTACTATGGGCATATAGGACAACTTCAAAAATATCCACGGGAGAAACTCCGTTCGCGCTTGTCTATGGCTCAGAAACCTTAATACCTATAGAGATTGGCGAACTAAGCTTAAGGCTTACAATAGCCACGGAGGAAGCAAACGACGACAAATTGAGGACCAATCTGGACCTGCTCGAACCACGGAGAGAAGCAGCACTGGTACGGATGGCAACTCAAAAACAAATCATATAGCGTTATTACAACCGTAAAGCTCATCTCATGTACTTCAAGGTTGGGGACTTCGTCCTCAAAAAAGTCTTTCAATCAACGAAAGAAGCAGGCGTAGGAAAGCTAAATCCAAACTGGGAAGGACCCTACAAAATCCGAGGCATGGCTGGGAAGGGCGCCTACGAGTTGGAAGTTATGGACGGAAAAATCCTACCAACAAGTTGTAATGCCATTCACTTGAAGAAGTACTACTTTTAAGGAAAAGGAGTACACATGGTCAGGTATCACATGTTCGATATTATTTTGAACATTTGAAATTTTACTAACCTTTTTAGATGATAGGCATAAAGCTAACCCATCACCAGATGATGATATTAGACCTGCAAAGACGCGAGGAAATAACTAAATTCCCGGCCTAGGGTTACACTTTCTGATGGACGTTTTAAAGGGTTAAGCAGCCATCATCTAAAAATTATATAACTTCGAGTCCTGTACGTTTTTCCTTTTCAGGAAAAGGACCACAAGGAAGGAATAGTCAAGTGCTCGATATTTCATTCTTCAAAGCTCAAACACTTGGGGGACTATACAGTATGGAAGGCAAAGACGAAGAAAAAAAGACTATCGAAAAGTCAAAGCTCGAGCCTAAAGATCCAACAAGCCAAGTGATACGAGCAAAATCGAAAGAGCCAAAGACTCGAACACAAAGCCTAAGCCAAAAAAACCTTCGAACATGTTCAGGTTAAAAGGCAAAATGTTAGCTACGAGGAAGAAATGCACGGCTTTGTACTTATTCAAAATAGTTATGGATAAAAGGTCATGATCATTGTACTCATTCGAAACCGTTGTAACTAAAAATAGTTATAGATGAAAAATCAAAATCCTTGTATTTGTTCAAAAAATCTGTAAAATAGTTATTTGTAAAGAGCATTTCCCTCGTGCTTATAGAAAATTGTTGTCAACAAAAACAGTTATGGGTGAAAACCCCAATTTGAATAAAAATTGTTACGAACGAAAAACAGTTTCCCTCTTGTACTCGAAAAAATGGTTACATACAGAAAACAGTTACGCAATACAAGTGTATATCAAATCCGTTAAAAGAAAACAGTTACAACATGAGTTTTAGACAATAATCAAACACATGTAATATTTTGTGAAAGTCCAAACTTTCCTCAGAAGCATTGTTAAACACGTGAAAAATTCCTATCATTCAATTGCATTATTACACCTTTATGAAGTTGAGACGTCTTCTTCATTAAGTGTCGATCAGAAAGGGCCCTCTTTCACAGATTATGCCTACTACAAAAAGGCACACATTTTATATGACACCGTGCCTATTATGAAAAGGTGCGAGTAATCTAAAGTATTCTATATGCAAAACTCAGAGGTAAAACTAAAACCTCAAAAAATAAAGCATGCAAAAGACTTAAAGAGTAGAACAGAAACTCAACGGAAAACAAAAGTCATACTTGCATTAATATATTAAAACGGCTAAGTAAAACTAGGTATTAACTTGATGTTTTAGACTTCAATACCACACAAGAAGATAGGTTACTTTGTGTGGTACCCAATTTTTGAATGTTGTCTCAGTAGAAGAACTTGGTTCTTCTTGATGTTCCAACTACTACTGTTGCGGAATAAATAAAAAGCATTAAAGTAAAAACACAGAGACTTTTACGTGGAAAACACCTGGCTCAAAAGGTGAAAAAACCACGACCTACTCCTCAGTAGGATTTGCTCAACTCTTCACTAAAAACTCTGAGCCAAGCGGACTTACAAATAAAACTTTTTTGTAATCCTAAAGATTAAGTCTAATCCCTTTGTAGTAACTAGCCCCTNGTGTTCCAACTACTACTGTTGCGGAATAATAAAAAGCAGTAAAGTAAAAACACAGAGATTTTTACGTGGAAAACACCTGGCTCAAAAGGTGAAAAAACCACGACCTACTCCTCAGTAGGATTTGCTCAACTCTTCACTAAAAACTCTGAGCCAAGCGGACTTACAAATAAAACTTTTTTGTAATCCTAAAGATTAAGTCTAATCCCTTTGTAGTAACTAGCCCCTAGCTAATTTCTACACACCTCAAGTTAACTCTAACTTGAACAATACGTACCTATTACAATTGCTTCTATGAAAGCTGAAAGATACAATATGAAAAACTCCTACTACAATCAACTAGACTCAATAATCAATCAGATGAAAACTGGTTCTTCTAGTTGAATTGTAGCCTTTGCATCGCACAATGATTCTGCTAGGCAAAAATAACTCTGGGAATTTTGCTTTCAGACTTTTGATTCACTTCAGCTTTGTGCATCTTGAATTCTAGCAGAAATACATCAAGTATTTATAGAGTCAGTCGTTGAGATTGTCTTCCAATTCTAGTTCAACTCTACCTCGGTGAACCAATTCGAACCAAACTCAACTTCCTTTCTTTTGTTACTTTCGTTGCTGAATTCGACTTCAATTAATCAGATCGGTTTGCAACCTTTTTGTATTAGGAGACAATCTCTTGGTTCATTGATATTTCATATTCAAAACATCTCCTAAGCATATACGGTTCATGTGCCAGCTAGTTAGTTCAAGACGTGTGCTCGGATGGACCTAGTTCAACTGGCCAGCCTTTTGTCAATCTTCAAAAGTATGCAGTGACATGGGTCAACATAACTTATACTTAGCCGTATAGATTTTTTATATATACATTGAGGTGACCCTAAGTTATCATTTGGGGACTTTAGAGCGATCCAAATTTACCCCCGATGGGACTGGGGGTAACCACCAATTGAGACAAAGAAGAAAAAAGGGTGAATCAACATCTTAATCTTCTTGAGGAGGGGGATTGACTTCTTCATCATCCAAAGGAGTAAGAGTAGCTTGGGACGAAGAGGCTTGGACAGCAGGAGTACACCTTCAGGTGGGGAAAGATCCAAACCTTGTTGAGCCTTTTCCATGGCTTCCTTGATCTTAACAATTTCAGCATTAAGGTAGAAATCTCCTCGACTCATTTCCGTCAATGTATCAAGGCGAGAATTAATGTACGCCCAACTAACATCGACAGTTGCCGCCTCTTCGAGAATTTCATAATCTCTCTCCCATATCTGAAGCTCAGCTCTTAACCCATACTTCTCAACTTCAGCAGCTTCATGGGCAGCCCTCAGAGGGACAATTGACTCCTCCAAAGATTGGTTTTTGTCTGCTCTAGTAGGCTTTTCAGATCTTAACTTCTTCCGAGGTACGAGATAATTGCTCAACAAACAAAGACTCAAGAATGTTCTTGTCTTTGTCCGCTTGGTTAGAAGAAGCCTTCTCTACTGCCAACTCCGCAGCCACAACTCTCATCTGCCGCTCCAAGGTATTCGTTTCTTCTTCTAAGGCTTCCACGTCGAGCCTCAGGCTTTCATATTTCCCCTTCCAATTCCCTGCTTCAACATGCCACTCCTTTAGCTCTTGCTCCATGTTAGAAATCCTCTTCATGAGTTCGGTGCCTATGAGATTGATCTACAAAAACAAAATCAATTAGATACGGTAATGACATGCATAAGAACGAAATACAAAAGAATGAACGTTACCTTCAAGGAGGAATGCACAACCTCATTAGACTAGGTAAATGAACTGTGACTATCTAGCTTGGTCCTCTTTGTTGGGCCAATCAAAGGCTTTAGCCACACTTCGGGTTGGCTGAATTTCTTAAAAAGGCTCCCATCAGCCGGAACCTCAATTAGCACTTGCATCATGTCCCTGCTGGAAGACCCTACTTATCTAACAGGAGGCACGGAAGCAGGCTGAGATGAAGAAGCCACGGGCAATGAAATTGTGGAGCTGAAGAAGTCTCAGGCACGAAAACTTGAGGAGCTGAGAAAGCCACGGGCAAGGCAGCATCGGGAGAAGAAATGGCCAAAGGAGCAGTAGCCGGAATGGATGAAGAGATTTCTCTAAAGGAGGGAGCAAAAATAGTCAGAGGCGCCTCATTAACAGCAGGGCCAAAACCTTCATGGAATAGATGATCCACAGAATCACGAGCAAGAAAAGAAGAAGAATCTGGGGGGGTAGAAGGTCTGACATCAGGTACGGAAGACACTGCCACGGGTGTAGACTCATCGTCTGAGACCACTCTTCTTTTACGTGACATGTGCACCAGAATGCCCTCCTCCTCTTATTCTTCTTATAAGGTCTTAGACCCACCAACTTTCCTCTTGGAAGAAGAGGAACCAGTAATAATCTCCTGGGCCTGAGACAAAGAAATCTTGGAAATGGATGCAACAGACATCCCCGGAGTAGAAAACACTGTCAAAAGGAAAAAGGTTAAACGAACGAAGAAAAAGAAGCTCGAGTAAGGAAAGAAGAGAAAAAAAAAGTTTCACTTACCATGAGTCTTCACTTTCCAACAGTACTTCACGAAGAAGTACTTCCAAGATCTTTCCTCCAATGGAGCAACTGACAATAGCTTTTCTACCCAATCACGGATAGCGGAGAAATTCTCAACAGTACCCATGATTGCTGAAAGAGGAAGAAAATAGCTACGGTGTTAATAAAACACTTAAAGTAAAGAGAAGAAAAATAACAGATGTGAGCTAAAATGTATTCACGTGCGCGATTCCACTTCTTAGGGAATGGAAGATTTTCCTCGCCCACTAAACCAGTAGTGGGCACAGCAACGTACCAAAGGTACCAACCTCTATCCTTATCGTCATCAGGGATTACCAACACTCTTTTGCTCCTAGCAGCCAGAGTGAAAACCCCTTGACGAAATAAGGTAGGAGAATAAAGATGAATGAGGTGATTGAAAGAAAAAGGAACCAAGGCTAAAGAAGCTAAAAATCTAAGACACGCGACAACCCGCCACATAAGAGGACCAATTTGTCCTAAGCAAATGTTGAAGAAATGACAAAATTAGATGATTACTAGATCAATAGGAGGTCTAAACCCTAAGTAAAAAGTTAAGTGTAAACAAAAGAATGCCTCGTCTTGTAAGACGTTATTCCTTGATTACTATTTGGAATAACAATGGGAACTTCGGTCAACATTTTGGATAAACGGATCCTGACCCATGATTTGACGGTCCCGGAGGATCCTCATAAAAATATGGGACTTGGGCGTATGCCCGGAATCAAATTCCGAGGTCCCAAGCCCAAGAAATGAATTTTTGAAAAAAATTGTTTTACTAGAAAATATAAGAGTTTTTGGAAATTTGGTTATATTTGAAATTTATGGTATCGTGATCGTATTTTGGTTCTGGAGCCCGGTACAGGTTTACTATGACAATTATGATATGTCTGTAAAATTTGGTAAGGAACGGAGGTCGTTTGACGTGATTTGAACCCGTATTTGTAAAATTTGAGACTTTGAAGGTTTTGAGAGTTTTCTTTGATTTCTATGCTTAATTCGTTGTTTAAGATGTTATTTTGGCGGTTTGATCACACGAGTAAGTCCGTAGGATATTTTTGAGGCTGTTTACATGTTTGGTTTGGAGCCCCGAGGGCTCGGGTGAGTTTCGGATAGGCGTCGGGGTAATTTGTACTTATAAAAATCTGGTTATTGTTGTTTGCTGGTGTCTAGGTGTTTGTTCTATGCGAATGCGTGGTAACCCACGCGAACGTGAAGGATAAATGGGGAAGGGTCAGGATTTGTTCTATGCGAACACACTGGCTGGGACGCGAACTCGGAGCTTTGGGTAGGTTGCTCTATGCGAACGCGTCCAGCCTTCACGAACGCATAGAGTAGGAGGAGAGCTGGGGGGGAGGGGTAGCCTATAACATTGTGTGAACGCGGACTATGGCCCGCGATGCGTAGGACTGGGGGATTAAGCCTATGCGAACGCGGCCAAGGATCGCGAACGCATAGAGTAAGTGTCCAGTGTTTTAAAAACAATAGCAAAAATAGGCATTCTTAGAAAACTCATAACTTCTTCTTCCAAACTCCAAATTGGGCGATTTTTGAAAGGGAACTTCACTACAAATTCATAGGTATGTAATCTTAGACTCATTTTCTTCCATTTCCATTAACACCCATTAGATTTATAGGCCTAAATCATGTTCTTAAGTGTAGAAAATTAGGGATTTGGGTAGAGTTAGGGCTTTTTGTATAATTGGAATTTAGACCTCGTTTTGGGATCGAATTTCAAAACTAATTAAATATTCGGGCTCGTGGGTGAATGTGTGATCGAGTTTTGGTCCGACCTCGTGTTTTAACCAAGCGGGCCCGGGGTCGAATTTTGACTTTTTGGGAAGAATGATAGGAAATCTGTAATTAAGTATTGGAATTGAATTATTTAGCGTTTATTGATGTTATTGAGTCAATTATGTCTAGATACAACCAATTTAGAGTCGAGTTCAAAAGGAAAAGCGGTGATTGAGGCTTGATTTTGGTCGTGGAAGTCGAGGTAAATGTTTGGCCTAACTTTAACTTGAGAAAATAGGTGTTGAATCTTATTTTCTATGTGTTTATACCATGTTCAACATATAGGTGAGGTGAAGAGTACCTATACGTTGGTGTCAAGCACGCCCGTGAGTCGAAAATTATGAATTATGTGATTTTCATTGATATTTACTATGTTATAGCTTGAATTTCACTATAGTGGTTGTTCATTCGGTGGAAATTCTTGGTAGTGGATATTGTTGAGTATTTTTTCAGTAAAGGATTCTTATATAAAGATATGTACTTGAGCGAGATTGGTTATAGTTGTGTCACTTGCCGGGATAGGGATATTTTTAATGTGGTTCCCTTGCCGGGATGTTATGATTTATGATTCATATTGTTGATTTTTCCTTGCCAAACTTCTGCTATTGATATTGTTACGGTGAGGAAGAGTGTAAAGCATGAAGGGTGATTTCGTGTAATAATTATTGTGAGGAAGAGGGTAAAGCACGAAGGGTGATGCCGTGTATTGATTATTGTGAGGAAGAGTGTAAAGCACGAAGGGTGATGCCGTGCCATGTTATGATATTAAAAGCACGCAGGGTGATGCCGTGCCTTTCTGTTTATTATTTGGTGAGGATGAGAGTAAAAGCACGAAGGGTGATGCCGTGCACTTGCTTTTATATTATTATTTGGTGAGGATGAGGGTAAAAGCACGAAGGGTGATGCTGTGCACTGTTTTCTCTGTGATTCTTATTTCCTGTTGTTACTTATATAATTGAACTATTGTCTTATTTCGTTATTTCTGTTATCTGATATTGCTTTCCCCCAACATGTTTCCCCTCTTTCCTTTGTACTTAACTGGTTACTCTTGTTGTTATTATTGCTTCCGAATATTATTAAATTGCACAGGTTGTCTTGATTTTTGTGTCCTAGCCTCGTCACTACTTCACCGAGGTTAGGCTCGACACTTACTCAGTACATGGGGTTGGTTGTACTGATGCTACACCTGCACATCTTTTGTTGTGAAGATCCCGTTACAGGACCCTTTGGAAATTAGAGCTAGGAGGCTGCCTTTAGTCCAGTCGGAGACACCGAGGTAGTCCTGCAGGCGTCCGCAGGCCTTGGCATCCCCTTCCACTTCTTTATTTCTGTTTTTGTTATTTCAGAAACATATGTATTTACTTTTGTTCGAACCCCTTATTTGTAGTATTCGTAGATAGTCCGTGAAGGTGTGACACCAAGTTCTGTGAGTTGTTATTATGGGTTTTGTGATAACATTTAAAAAGGTTGTTAGATTCTAATTCTTCCGCACTTCTATTTTCGCTGATCTTGTATGTCACTAACTAGTTGCGAAAAATGAAGAAAGAATTTAGAATAACGGGTAACGTTGGCTTGCCTAGCGGGTTCAATGTTAGGCGCCATCACGGTCCCGACGGTGGGAAATTCGGGTCGTGACAAGTTGGTATCAGAGCACTAGGTTTCATAGGTCTCACAATTCACGGACAAGCTTAGTAGAGTCTGAGGGATCGGTATGGAGACGTATGTGATTATCCCCAGAGGCTACAAAGACTAAGAATGACTTCACATCTATTCTTCTCTGTCGTGCGATTTGAATTCTCAATGCTAACTGAATTTTTACTCTATTCTCTTGCAGATGGCGAGAACATGTGCTTCTTCATCCACTGATCAGCAGCCCAAGCCGCCAGTTCTAGTTCCTATGAGGGGCCGAGGCCGTGCTAGAGGTCGAGGCAGGGGCAGAGCTCAGCCCAGAGCAGCAGCCCCAGTGGCGGAGCCTCAAGTAGAGTTTGTTGACGAGGTTCCTGCCTAGACAGTCCCGGTTGGGCCAGCTCAGGTCCCCGAGGGGTTCATTGCCACCCCAATATTCCAGGATGCTTTGGTCCGTCTAGTGGGCCTCATTGAGAGTGTCGTTCAGGCAAGTTTTCTTCCTGCAGCACCAACCGTCTCTCAGGCTAGGGGAGCAGCCTAGATTCCGGCTACTCGCACTCCAGAGCAGTTGGCTCCTCAAGCTCATACTCCAGTAGCTCAGCCAGCTGGGGTAGATCAACCGAGTATTATGGCTCAGACCGGTGATGAAGCAGCTATGTCTGCTGATGCTTTGTGGAGGTTGGACAGGTTCACCAAGCTTTTCACTACTACTTATAGCGGTGCATCTTCAGAGGATCCCCAGAACTACTTAGACAGTTGCTATGATATTCTTCGGAACATGGGGATCGTGGAGACCAATAGGGTCGATTTTACCAATTTTCGCCTTCCTGGTCTCGCCAAGACTTGGTGGAGGGATTATTGCTTGACCAGACCAGCTCGATATTCGCCCTTGTCTTGGGCCCAGTTCTCTGATTTGTTCTTGGAGAAGTTTCTTCCAGTCACCCAGAGAGAGGATCTCCGGAGGCAGTTTGAGCATCTCCAGCAGGGTTCTATGGTAGTTACACAGTATGAGACCCGATTCATCACTTTGGCCCGACATGCTATCATGATACTCCCCACCGATCGAGAGAGGGTGAGGAGGTTTATTGAGAGGATATATCAGCCTATTAGACTACAGATGGACAGAGAGACATGCAGTGATATTTCATTTCAGGAGGCGGCCAATGTGGCCAAGCGAGTCGAGATGGTCTTATTGCAGGGTAGTGGTCAGGGGTCTAACAAAAGGCCTCGTCATTTTGGTCGGTTTAGTGGTGCCTCATCTAGAGGCAGGGATTCTTTTGGTAGGGCCCATCCTCCTAGACCCTTTCAGTCAGCACTCCAGGTATCTCGCAGTACACCACCAGCTCCTATCAGTACACCACCGCTCCAGAGTTTTCAGAGTGGTTACTCCGGTCGACAGGGACAGTTTCAGGGCCAGCAGTCTCAGCAGTCGAGATCTTGTTATACTTGTGGTGGTCCGGGGCACATTGCTAGATTTTGCCCCTGAGCCTCGAGTAGTTCTCAGCACCAGGGTTCCTATGCTATGGTTCCCGCTCCAGATGCTCCACCACCCCCTCAGCCAGCTAGGGGTGGAGGTCGAGGTGCCAGAGGTGGAGGCCACGCAGTTAGAGGTGGAGGTCATGCTATAGTAGAGGACAACCCGCAGTAGGTCGACCCAGAGATGTTCAGATTGGTAGGGCCCAGCCCCGATGTTATGCTATTCCCGCCAGGCCTGAGGGTGAGGCCTCCGATGCAGTCATTACAGGTATGGTTTCAGTTTGCAGCAGGGATGCTTCAGTTTTATTTGACTCGGGGTCCACATATTTCTACGTGTCCTCGTATTTTGCCCCTTATCTGATTATGCCTCGTGATTCCCTGAGTCCTCCTGTATATATATCTACACTGGTGGGTGATTCTATTATGGTAGATCGAGTCTACCGTTCATGTATAGTAGTTATCGGTGGTCTGGAGACCAGAGTAGATCTTCTACTCCTTGATATGGTCAATTTCGATGTTATTTTGGGGATGGATTGGTTGTCCCCCTATCATGCTAATCTGGACTGTCATGCCAAGACTGTGACCTTGGCCTTGCCGGGAGTGCCTCGATTGGAGTGGAGAGGGGCTCCTGGCCATTCTTCCAGTAGGGTTATCTCATATATGAAGGCTCGGTGCATGGTTGAGAAGGGGTGTTTAGCCTATTCGGCTTATGTTCGTGATTCTAGTGCCGAGGTTCCTTCTATGGAGTCTGTGCCCATAGTCCGTGAGTTTCCAGAGATATTCCCTGCAGACCTACCGGGTATGCCACCCGAATGTGATATTGACTTTTGCATTGATTTGGCTCCGGGCACTCAACCCATTTCTATTCTGCCGTATCGTATGTCCCTGAGTTAAAGGAGTTGAAAGAACAATTGTAGGATTTTCTTGATAAAGGCTTCATTAAGCCTAGTGTCTCGCCTTGGGGTGTGCCAGTGTTGTTTGTTAAGAAGAAGGATGGGTCGATGAGGATGTGTATAGATTATCGGAAATTGAACAAGGTGACCGTCAAGAACAAGTATCCATTGTCGCGAATCGATGATTTGTTTGATCAGCTTCAGGGTTCCAAGGTATTTTCGAAGATCGATTTGAGATCTGGCTACCATCAGTTGAGGATTAGGGCATCCGATGTCCCTAAGACAGATTTTCGCACTCGGTACGGGCATTATGAGTTCTTAGTGATGTCATTTAGGTTGACAAATACCCCAGAAACTTTTATGGACTTGATGAACCGAGTATTCAGGCCTTATCTGGATTCCTTCTTGATTGTCGTCATTGATGATATTCTGATTTATTCCCGCAGCCGGGAGGAGCACGAGCAACACCTTCGAGTCGTTCTTCAAACTTTGAAGGACAGTCAGTTGTATGCTAAGTTTTCTAAGTATGAGTTTTGGTTGAGTTCAGTTGCATTCCTGGGTCATGTTGTATCAGCAGAGGGTATCCAGGTGGATCCCAAGAAAATTTCAGCAGTCAAGGATTGGTCTAGGCCCACGTCAGCTACAAAGATTCGGAGTTTCTTGGGCTTAGCAGGCTACTATCGTCGGTTTGTGGAAGGCTTTTCATCTATTCAGCCCCGATGACCAGGTTGACTCAGAAGGGTGCTCAATTCAGGTGGTCAATAAGTGTGAGGCGATCTTTCAGAAGCTCAAGACAGCCTTGACCACGACACCGGTGTTCGTTTTACCCACAGGTTCGGGGCCATATATTGTGTATTGTGATGTATCTCGGGTTGGACTTGGTGCAGTGTTGATGCAGGATGGCAAGGTTATTGCATATGCTTCACGTCAGTTGAAGATCCATGAGAAGAATTATCCAATTCATGATTTGGAGTTCGCATCCATTATTCACGCGCTGAAGATTTGGAGGCATTATTTATATGGCGTGTCTTGTGAGGTGTTCACGGATCACAAGAGTTTGCAATATTTGTTCAAGCAGAAGGAGTTGAATTTGAGGCAGAGGAGATGGGTGGAGCTGTTGAAGGACTATGATATCACCATCTTATATCATCCGGGGAAGGCCAATGTGGTGGTTGATGCTTTGAGTAGGAAGTCAACAAGCATGGGTAGTCTTGCTTATATTCCGGTCGGAGAGAGGCCGCTTGCTTTGGATGTTTAGGCTTTAGCCAATCGATTCATGAGATTAGATATTTCTGAGCCCGACCGTATTCTAGCTTATATAGTTGCTCGTTCTTCATCATTTGATCATAAGGGATACGGTCCGACACGGGGATGCCAAGCAGGTTACAGTTGGTGATGATGAAGTTTTACGGATGCAGGGTCGTATTTGTGTACCCAATATGGATGGACTTAGTGAGTTGATATTGCAGGAGGCCCACAGTTCCCGGTATTCCATTCATCCGAGCGCCGCAAAGATGTACCAGGATTTGCAGCAGCATTATTGGTAGTGGATGATGAAGAAAGATATTGTGGCATATGTAGCACGGTTCTTGAACTGTCAGCAGGTTAAGTATGAGCACCAGAGACCGGGTGGTTTGATGCAGCAGATTGAGATTCCCGAGTGGAAGTGGGAGCGTATCACCATGGATTTCGTAGTTGGGCTCCCATAGACTCAAAGGAAGTTCGATGCGGTATGATTCATTGTGGATAGGCTGACCAAGTCAGCGCATTTCATTCCTATGGCAGTTTCCTATTCTTCAGTGAGATTAGCAGAGATCTACACTAGGGAGATTGTTCACCTTCATGGTTTGCCCGTGTCTATTATTTCTGACCGAGGTACGCAATTTACCTCGCATTTCTGGAGGGCAGTTCAGCGTGAGTTAGGTACGAGGGTTGAGTTGAGCACATCATTTCATCCTCAGACGGACGGATAGTCCGAGCGTACTATTCAGATTTTGGAGGATATGCTACGAGCATGTGTCATTGACTTTGGAGGCCCTTGGGATCAGTTCTTGCCATTAGCTGAGTTTGCCTACAACAACATCTATCAGTCGAGCATTCAGATGCTCCTTATGAGGCCTTATATGGTAGGCGGTGTCGGTCGCCGGTTGGGTGGTTTGAGCCGGGAGAGGATTGGTTGTTGGGTACGGAGTTAGTACAGGATGCCTTGGATAAGGTTAAGATCATTCAGGATAGACTTTGTACAGCGCAGTCCAGGAAGAAGAGTTATGCCGACCGCAGAGTTCGTGATTTGGCATTCATGGTTGGGGAGCGGGTATTGCTTCGGGTATCGCCCATGAAGGGCGTGATGGGACTTGGGAAGAAGGGCAAGCTAAGCCCTAGATTCATTGGTCCATTTGAGATTCTTGACAGAGTGGGAGATGTGGCCTACAGACTTGCGTTGCCACCAAATTTATCAGTTGTGCATCCGGTGTTTCATGTGTCTATGCTTCAGAAGTACCACGGAGACCCAACCCATGTGTTAGATTTCAGCATTGTCCAGTTGGACAAGGATTTGACCTATGAGGAGGAGTCGGTCGCCATATTGGACCGGCAAGTTCGTCAGTTGAGATCGAATAGTTATCGTTCGGTTCGTGTCCAGTGGGGAGGTCAGCCTACCGAGGAAGCTACCTGGGAGTTCGAGTCCGATATGCGGAGCCGTTATCCCCATCTTTTCCCTGATTCAGGTACTTTTCTATGTTCGTTCGAGGACGAACGATTGTTTTAGAGGTGGAGAATGTGATGACCCAAAAAGTCATATCTCATTTTACAAGTCAAAACGGTGTTCCAAGGCATTAAAAACATCCTTTTATTTTACCTCATTTTGCGTGCACATCCCGGGCGTACAGCCGGGAAGCTTTTATATGAAAAACTTAGAAAAATGCTAGTTTTGCCTTAAAAATTAAATTTAAGTTGACTTCGGCCAACATTTTGGGTAAACAGACCCGGACCCGTTATTTGATGGTCCCAGAGGGTCCGTAGAAAAATATGGGACTTGGGCATATTGCCGGAATTGAATTCCGAGGTCCCAAGCCCGGTAAATGAATTTTAGAAAGAAATTATGTTACTGAAAATATAAGAGTTTTTGGAAATTTGATTATATTTGAAAGTTATGGTATCGGGCCCGTATTTTGGTTCCGGATCCCGGTACAGGTTCACTATGACAATTATAATATGTCTGTAAAAAATTTTAAGGAACGGAGGTCGTTTGACGTGATTCGGACCCGTATTTGTAAAATTTGAGACTTAGATTTTTCTTTGATTTCTATGCTCAATTCGTTGTTTAAGATGTTATTTTGGCGATTCGATCGCATGAATAAGTCTGTAGGATATTTTTGAGATTGTGTACATGTTTGGTCTGGAGCCTCGAGGGCTCGGGTGAGTTTCGGATAAGTCTCGGGGTAATTTTTACTTATAAAAATCTGGTGTTATTGTTGTTTGCTGGTGTCCAGGTGTTTGTTCTATGTGAATGCGTGGTAACCCACGCGAACGCGAAGGGTAAACGGGGAACGAGTAGGATTTGTTTTATGCGAACACACTGGCTGGGACGCGAACGCGGAGCTTTGGGTAGGTTGCTCTATGCGCACGCGTCCAGCCTTCGCAAACGCATAGAGTAAGAGGAGAGCTGGGGGAGGGGTAGCCTATGACATTGTGCGAATGCGGCCTATGGCCCGCGAACGTGTAGGCCTGGGGGATTAATCCTATGCGAACGCGGCGAGTAAGCGTCCAGTGTCTTAAAAACAGTAGCAAAAATGGGCATTCTTCAAAAACTCATAACTTGTTCTTTCAAACTCCAAATTGGGCGATTTTTGAAAGGGAACTTCACTACAAATTCATAGGTATGTAATCTTAGACTCATTTTCTTCCATTTCCATTAACACTCATTAGATTTCTAGGCCTAAATCATGTTCTTAAGGGTAGAAAATTAGGGATTTGGGTAGAGTTAGGACTTTTTGTATAATTGGAATTTAGACCTCGTTTTGGGGTCGGATTTCAAAACTAATTACATATTCGGGCTCGTGGGTGAAAGGGTGATCGGGTTTTGGTCCGAACCTTGTGTTTTGACCAAGCGGGCCCGGGGTCAAATTTTGACTTTTTGGGAAGAATGATAGGAAATCTGTAATTAAGTATTGGAATTGAATTATTTAGCGTTTATTGATGTTATTGAGTCAATTATGTCTAGATACAACCTATTTGGAGTCGAGTTCAAAAGGAAAATCGGTGATTGAGGCTTGATTTTGGTCATGGAAGTCGAGGTAAGTGTTTGGCCTAACTTTAGCTTGAGATAATAGGTATTTAGTCTTATTTGCTATGTGTTTATACTATGTTCAACGTATAGGTGAGGTGATGAGTACCTATATGTTGGTGTCAAGCACGCTCGTGAGTCGGAAATTATGAATTATGTGATTTTCATTGATATTTATTGTGTTATAGCTTGAATATCACTTTAGTGGTTGTTCATTCGGTGGAAATTCTTGGTAGTGGATATTATTGAGTATTTGTTCGGGTAAGGAATCTTATGTAAAGATATGTACTTGAGCGAGATTGGTTATAGCTGTGTCCTTGCCGGGATAGTGATATTTTTATTGTGGTTCCCTGTCGGGATGTTATGATTTATGATTCATATTGTTGATTTTTCCTTGCCAAACTTCTGCTATTGATATTGTTTGGGTAAGGAAGAGTGTAAAGCACGAAGGGTGATGCCGTGTATTGATTATTGTGAGGAAGAGTGTAAAGCACGAAGGGTGATGCCGTGTATTGATTATTGTGAGGAAGAGTGTAAAGCACGAAGGGTGACGCCATGTATTGATTATTGTGAGGATGAGAGTGTAAAAGCACGAAGGGTGATGTTGTGCCATGTTATGATATTAAAAGCACACAGGGTGATGCCGTGTCGTTCTGTTTATTATTTGGTGAGGATGAGAGTAAAAGCATGAAGGGTGATGCCGTGCACTTGCTTTTATATTATTATTTGGTGAGGATGAGGGTAAAAGCACGAAGGGTGATGTTGTGCATTGTTTTCTCTGTGATTCTTCTTTCCTGTTGTTACTTAGATAATTGAACTGTTGTCTTATTTCGTTATTTCTGTTATCTGATATTGCTTTCCCCCAGCATGTTTCCCCTCTTTCCCTTGTACTTAACTGGTTACTCTTGTTGTTATTATTGCTTCCGAATATTATTAAATTGCACAGGTTGTCTTGATTGTCGTGTCCTATCCTCGTCACTACTTCGCCGAGGTTAGGTTCGACACTTACTCAGTACATGGGGTCGATTGTACTGATGCCACACTGCACATCTTTTGTTTTGCAGATCCCGGTACAGGACCCTTTGGACATTAGAGCTAGGAGGCTGCCTTTAGTCCAGTCGGAGACACCGAAGTAGTCCGCAGGCCTTGGCGTCCCCTTCCACTTCTTTATTTCTGTTTTAGTTATTTCAGAAACAGATGTATTTACTTTTGTTCGAACCCCTAATTTGTAGTATTCGTAGATAGTCTGTGAAAGTGTGACACCAAGTTCTGGGAGTTGTTATTATGGGTTTTGTGATAACATTTAAAAAGGTTGTTAGATTCTAATTCTTCCGCACTTTTATTTCCGTTGATCTTGTATGTCACTAACTAGTTGCTAAAAATGAAGAAATAATTTAGAATAACCGGTAACGTTGGCTTGCCTAGCGGGTTCAATGTTGGGCGACATCACGGTCCCGACGGTGGGAAATTCGGGTCGTGACAGTGTATCACTCAATATATATGTCACTCTACACTCGTGTGTTACCCTCAAATGTTAAAGGCTTTTGTGACCTTGCTCGATTGAACTTACCACTCAAGCCTTTCTTCACTCAAGAATATCTAAAATTTCTCTTCAAAACAAACGTTCTCAAATCAAATCCAAGCAGGCAATCAAGTATCGGTTTGGAATGGAATTTATGCGACACCAAAGAGAGCACAACTAAAAGCTAACGAACATGAGCCAAATAATTCACAACGAAATTAAACGATATTAGTATGAACTAATATCAAGTTAATCTAGTTGAAAATTTAGTTTACTACAAATTGAAAAGAAAGAAAAGGAAAGAAACTACAAAATTAGACACTTTTTAAAATTTGCTCATATTCGCAAAATTGGACAGATTTGTAAAACTGGTCATTTATGCAAGAACTGGTCAAATGTGCAATGCTGCACAAATTGCAATCTCTTTGAACTATTCTGGGCAGTCTCTCAACTTGCTTCTTTTGAATCAAATTTCAACCTCGACTTCAGCTGTTCGGCATAGAACTGTGTAGACTGTCATTCAAACTGTAGCCCCAAACTTCAGCTCCAAGCCTCTGATTTCCGAACTCAAAGGTGTAGAGTAAGCAGCTTCTTGTCTTGGTCCAAACTAGTTTAATTCCTCACCAAAGTATTGTAAAATCAGCTGTGTAGAAATTCTGGTGCAAAACTAACTGTAAAAGTGCAGAAATTTCTGTCCAAACTTGCAGATTTCAACAAATAACAGGGGGAGAAAATCAACCCAAACAATGCAGAAACAGTGCTGAAAACAGCTCAAACTGTGCAGTATTTCAGCAGCTTAACTGAACAAATAACTGGTGCAAGTGACTATAGAATCACCAACTATATGGCTGCAAATTGAGGCTAACAGCTCTAACAGATGACCAAAAACCCTCACAAAACAAACTGCTCAAAAGTGGATCACAAACAGCTGAACCTTGGACACTAGTTTATTTTTTTGGAGAGTTCAGAAACTGTAGCAGCAGATAACTGCTCCATCTGCAGCTTCTTTCAAGTTCAATCAATGCCTAAACCCACCCTAATACTGCAGATTTTAAGCAGCTTAACAAGCCAAAAAAGTGCAGAAGTTTGTAGCTCAAACAGCGCATAAAGAGGGGAGAAACTGCAGATTTATCAAGGCTGTTTCAACAGCTTCCAATATCAGCTCGAAAACTCAGAAATCCAATTCAAAATTTTACCCAAACTACTAAATGAACAGAAACAAGTTCTTCAAGCTTAGAAAATCAGAAATTCAATTGTCATTACCAGCAACAAGAGCAATATGAAATTTTCATTTCAACATTCAATAACAACCTCAAGTGGACTAACGAATTCAGGACAATCACTACTTAACAAGAAGCTCGAGTCGACTTATGAACTCAAACACAATCAGTTCCAAAGAGCGGAGGTGAAGTTCAATGGTCGATTCTATTAGCCAATTTCAGTTCTTTCAAAAATTCAGAAACCGAAACAAGTTTAAGCTCAGAGATATCAGAGATGGAGTTCAGTTTTAAACTCAAGGAATCAAGCCTGATTTGTGCGATGACTTCTCAGCTGCTCGAATCGATTCGAACTAGTCTGCGATGTTCTTCAAACTGGCAGCCGCTAAACTCAATTCAAATGCACTAAAACTTCACCAACTGACATCAAATTTGAAATGTAAGCTCCTTACAAGCAGAGGAACAAACTGTTAGCACATGCATAACGGAATCAAACATACAATTCAGGCATCAAATATATGTAAACTAGACGATGTTATAATCACAAGATTAGAAGCATTAACATGTTGAAATCGTTGCACAAATCTTCCAAACAACAAGAATCCAGGGCTGTAGTCTTATGATATATGCCTAGTAAAACCTTGGACGATTTTGCTTTTGGGTGGCAAAAACAATACAACTCTAAAAAAAAGTGAGTAATTAGGTGAAAATAGTCTTCCTTAAGAAGAGTTATTTTTTTGGCCGAAATTACCCACAAAAAATGTGCAGGATTCTGATTTTACCCGTAGAATCCCACTCCAGCTCTACAAGATGACTTTTCTCCCTAGTCACTTATTACCCAAGTGTTGTTCAGGTTTATACTAGGTATAACATGGACCACATAAATAATAAGAGGCTATCAATTATAACATTAATTCGAAATTAGTATGAATTAATTCTTACTATAATTAATTGTAATTTATTCCACTAAAAAACTGCAATTGAACTCCTCAATATGAATTTTGAAAATTCAATAACACTTATTTTAACTCCCCATGTTAAGATCTCAAATATTAGTTAATCAAATTAAATCACTGAAAATTTAATTTAATCAACTAGTTAAATCCTTTACAATTCCACTTAAATTATTTCATGTGACGGATACAAAATCCACTGGCCGGATTTTCACATGAAAACTTATAAGCTCACATAAAGGGATATCATCAAATTCAAAACCAAGTCGGGGTTTCTATCAACTAATTATTATTCACAAATATTATCCGTTATTGTCCAATCTATTAGGCATACACTAACTCTGAATAGAGTCGTACCTTTTGATAAATCAAAACAATAAACAAATTACATTGATCATAATAATTATATCAAGATTAGGAGTATAAGCTCATTTAATGAATTTAGATAAAATGTTTTTTGTATTTAGTACAAAAGCATATTTTCTCTACTTGGTCCATTCAATATACACTGAGTGTACTAGCACAAGAAGTGAGAGTAAAATCACTCTCATAATCAAGACAAATTATACTATAATCTTGTGCTACAATCATCAAGATATTTTGTCCAATAATATCTTTGATTGTGAATATAGTTTATTAATTATGAGAACCAATAATTTAATCTTTTGTGCATGAGTTAAGGCTCCATACACTAAATTGTCTACCACATAACTAAAAGGACACACATGTAACAAATGATTTATTTAAAATAATACTTTATTGAATTGAATAAATTAAATAAATAATTGGTCCATAAAGAATAAAACAAACTACTATACGTCTAAACTGCATAGTTAATAGTATATCCCAACACAAACCCTAACAACTAATTTGTACAAACAATCCCTGAATTCAGAAAACCCAGTGTTCGCCGTGTTCATCGACTTCGACCCATAATTCCTCAATCTAATTCGCCTCAACTCCGCTCCAGTCAAACGGAAATTCTCAGTACAAGCTTCAAAACATCCCTATAGTCAAACCCCAGTGATTAATTTCTAGAAACAATCATGAATTTAGAAGAAACTAGCTCGTCGCCCTCTTCTGAAATTGAATTTGGCTATTTCGATCAAACCCTACCAAATCAGGTTCAATTGATTCTAGACTTCAGATTGAGCTTTAAAAATGTTGTTTCCAGTTAGATTCATGAATACCCAATCGATTTTGAACTCGATTTTTTTTATTAAGAGCAAAACCCCCAAATCTGGTACCACTGCTCGTTGATTTAGGGTTCAAATCTCAACCCAAACTTCAAAATTCAGCTCAACTCAGTGATTCAATCTCAGGTAATGAAGTAAGTCCGAAGTTTCAGAATCAAAATCGACGGAGATGGAGCAAATTTTCGAATTTTCTATTGTGGAAACAAACAAACAAGAACAAGGAAATACGATTTTCTATTTCTGAAACCCAAACAACGGATGAACAGTAACAATTTCTATTTTTGGATTTCTTTTTCATTTTTGATTTTGATTTTCTGATTTGTTGATAATCAAAACAAAGACCCAAGGATTGATAGAACAATCCAAAACCTCTCCTCTCATACCAAGATGATACGGAATAGTATCGAAAATATGGTTAATGCAAAAATACACGAAATAAAAAAACATAGAAGATTTCAGTCTAAAATAGAGAAAGACAAGAACTTAACTATGAACTAGTTAGACCCCTTGAATCTACTATGATAAACATTAATTGAGAAAGAAAACTAATAAGAAACACATATTAATCTAAGTAAAGAATGCAACTCAAAGCCTCTAAAAGATATATCAACTAGGACAATGAATTAACATTCAAATACAAAAGATAATCCAATAGTATGAACATGAACTCATACATGATAAACCTAAAATAAATAATCTAAAAATATGGTAAATAAAGAGAAATAAAAAATACCCTAAACATCTCAAGGTTTAGTGTTTGTTTATGAATCCATGATCAAAAGTTTCCCTTCAAAATGAGAGGAGGAGACTATTTATACTATAGTGTTATTTAGGCAAATAACTAAAATACCCTTAGCTTTATAAGACTAGCCTAAATGGCTAAATTGCTAATGTGGCATCCTTAATCATGACTCCTTTAAAACACTTCAATGCTATTATGTTGACTTAAAAATTATTCTCGCTAAACGTGCTCATCATGAATGTATCACCCCTCAAGTTGGAGGGGAGCGAAGAAAACCCCAACTTGGCAAGGATAAAATTATGTGAAGGCCCAGATAAGGGCTTTGTAAAGATATCTGTGATTTGAGCAGATGATGGAACAAAGCTCAAAGAAATCAAGCCATAGAGGAATTGTTGTCGTACTAAATGGCAATTAAGCTCCACATGTTTTGTACGTTCGTGAAACACCGAATTCCGAGTGATATGGAGTGTTGCCTGACTATTAGAATGAACCGGGGATAGGAAGAGTCGGAGGAGCTGAAAGATCATTGAGGAGACGATCCAACCATGTTAACTCAGCAACAAGACGCCTCATTGAACGATATTCAGCCTCTGCTGAAGATAGAGAAACAAAAGCTTGCTTTTTGGATTTCCAAGAAGCGGGTGAGCCTCAAAGGCTGACAAAATAATCACTTATAGACCTCTGAGAATCAACACAAGACGCCCAATCAACATCGCAAAAGGAAATGAGAGAAAAAGATGGACCAGCAGTCATGAAAAGCCCTTGACCAGGATATTTGCGAAGATATCGAATTACTCGAAGGGCTATTGTGAAGTGTGGAAGTCGAGGAGCTTGCAGTAATTGAGACAAGTGTTGTACTGCAAAAGAGAGATCTGGGCGAGTATGAGTTAAATGGTTCAATTTGCCAGCAATCCTGCGATAAGAGGAGGGGTCGACAAGAAAATCCATTGGATCGGCAGAAAGTTTGCAAGGCGAATCCGAAGGAGATGATACATAGGGTAAATGACCACAATTGTAATTAGACATGAGATCAAGGGTGAATTTGCGTTGAGAAACAATCAGGCCACGTGATTCTCAAAGAACCTCCAAACCAAGAAATAATGTAAGTCTCCAAGATCCTTAATCATAAATTCATCATTTAAGAATTGCTTAAGTTGAGAAAGCACTGTAGGATTTTGCCAGTAAGTAGTGCGTCATCAACATAAACTGCCACAATAGATACATAATCACCCGATTGTTTGAAAAATAGAGAAAAATCTTCCAGAGAAGAAGAAAACCCCTAAATATTCAAAGCAGGTGTAAGTCGAGCATAATTCAACGCTTGAGCTAAGTATTTTTCGGGCTGGTAATAAAAAAATAGCCAACATTTGCAAAGTCATTAAAAGATCACCACTATTATATGCGAAGATAAAATCTAGACAAGAATACCTTAGTCGAATACGAAAAGTTCCAACGTAATATGCTGAATTATGGAGCTATTACGTATAAATCTCCAGGATATTCTGTAGGAACTTTAGCACATTGTAAAATTCCAACGCATTATATTGGAATCTCATGTGTAAAAAGTTCGAACTCCAGCATATTATGCTAGAAATTTTTCGATTTTTAAAGAGTATTTTTGTTTAAATTTTAATTTTACATGAAAAAATGACTAAATTTTAATTACTTTTGATATTGTGGCTAATTTTTGATTAGTAGTTATAAATCAGGTTATTTCTTATTTTTATAAAGTTTACATAGAAAATGGACAACTAAACTCAAAAGTAGAGGCCAAACTACCAATACTTCTTACTTACCCATCCAAAAACAAGCCGCCGTTTTGCTCCTCTCCAAAACCTTCCCTTAACGACGCCGCAAGCTCCGCCACAGAGACCCTTCCAATGGGGCGAAAGCGAAGCAATAACGAAGACGGGGAGAGGGAAAACGAAGAAGAAAAACCCGTAAAAAAGATGAAAGAGAATAATGAGGGCAGAGAAAGCATGCGTCCTTCAATGATTAAAAACAAGGAGAAAAGATCAGCTGTACATGCTAAGCTCAAGCATCAGAAGAAGCTTGATAAGCGTAAGAAAGCTAAAGCTCGGGAAGCTGCTGAGAAAAAAGCTCTTGAGCTAGGCGAGGAGGTAAAAAGCTGCTCAACGTTACAATTTTTACTGTTTTTGGGTTTAGGGTTTTGGTGTTTTTACTGTTGAATGCATGAATTAACATTTTGGGGTTGTTTCTTTATACTAATTGATTAATGGGTCGATGTTATTTTTGTGAGTAGGCCGTATAAATTTCAAAAAGAATTTCCTTTTAGGGTTTAGTGTTTTGACTCTTGATTGTGGGGTTGAACATTTCGGGTTTGTCGCTTGAAATTTCTGTGATCAGACTGCCGAAATTTCCAATATCCGGTTCTTAGGGTTTAGGGCTTTCTGTCTTTGAATTTTGATTTTCCGTTCAAGCATTCTGGGTTTATTTCTTAATGCTAATTAACTAATGGGTAAATCATATTTTTCTGAACAAGCTGCCTAAATTTCCAATGTCATGTTCTTAGTTTTTTTTCCTTTTTGGATAGTCCAGTTGAGCATTTTGGGGTTTTTTCAGTATGAACTAAACAATGGATTGATGTTATTTTTGTGAACAGCCTCCACCGAAGATGGTACCTCGTACCATTGAGAATACAAGGGAGTTGGATGAGACTATCTGTAGACCTGATGATGAAGAGGTTTTCCCTTATGCTTGTTTTATTTTGCAAATTAACCAGACCAAAATATGTAGTTTTATCCATTGAAGTTTGCCGATTAAATATTTTGGTGTCCCCTATGATTTGGTTTGAAGCTATTTGCTGGCAATGACGCTGATGAATTTAGTGCAATTCTGAGGAAGGAGCGTGATCCGAAAATATTGATTACTACATCCCGTTACAACTCTACAGTAAGCCTGTATTTTGTGTTTGCCTATTGCTTTTTATATTTGATTTGGCTTTGAACTTAATTCAACACATAATTGGCCATTCCATTTTGCAGAGAGGACCAGCATTTATTTCTGATCTTATTTCTGTGATTCCAAATGCTCATTACTACAAACGAGGGACATATGACTTGAAAAAGGTTCTTAATTGCCTTTTTTTTTCTCTTTCCGCTTTTATCTTGCTTGGTGATATTGTCATATTGACACCCTTATATTATTCAAAGCAAAGAAGTTGTTCCACTGTACTAGTTTAACATTTTGATTGCTTCTCTAACTTATTGCAGATTGTCCAATATGCAAATGAGAAGGAGTTTTCATCTGTTGTTGTAGTCCACACTAATCGCCGTGAACCAGGTCATTCTCTCAAGCACATTGCTTTTGATTCCTTTAAGAATAGCTATAGATTGTACTTCTGCCTTTGTCAGTCTCGATTGCCAGCTTGTGATCTATACCAGCAATCTGATCCATTTTTTATATTCTTTCTTTAGATGCTCTTCTCATCATTGGCTTACCTGATGGACCTACTGCTCATTTCAAGCTCTCAAAGCTCATGCTACGGAAGGATATCAAGGTTTGCTAGTTCTCCTTTCTAAACAGATCCTTTCTCCCCCACCTTCCCTAAAAATGGAGGAAAATAATAGGAAAGTCGGGTCGCTAATAAACTTATACTTTGATCTAATTGCTTCTAGTATAGTTCTACTTTGCGCTACAGGTTGCAATTTCATTAGATTCATACAACAGAATCGGACAAGCATGAGCTGGCCTTGACGATATTAGTCCGTAATTGATATTTTGTTGTCAGCTGAGTTGTATGAGTTAAATCAAGATATGGAGTTATCTGGCCTCTTAGAAATCACTAACATTTTCGAACAGACAATGCTGTGTCTGATTTTCATGTGGATTTTTAGTCCTCCAACCACCTCCATGAATCCATATTTCTCCGTGGTTACTCCTTCCATAGTTCGTCTGTCTTTCTCTGTCCTGAATCTGCACATCCACTTACAAGCTTCTTCTTATACACACAGATCTTTCATGCCGAGCCCTCCCCTTCTCTTAGAGGAATTATTTAGGATTTGTTCACTTTATCAAAAGTGGTACTAGTCCCACATGAGAATGTGAAAGTAGGGTGCATTCTTTTCTGTTTCCTGTCATTGAGGTTTATTTTCTTAGTTTGTAGCTACATCTAGGTCATTCATTGTTTGTATACGTATAGTAACATCCCTTCTATTTTTTCTTGGGGTTGAGGCATAATTTTTTGTAAGTGAACTGTTAATAAGAAAATCCTTTTCTCACAGTGATTCTAGTGCTGAGATTTATGTGAATCTAAATATAACATAGCATGAAATGTTGCAAGTGAGTAATGTTGAATTAGCCAATGAATGGGGTTAATTTGAAGCAGAATGTATAGCTAGTAGATGTACGACTAACCACTCCTATATTGCTTGCAGAATCATGGAAAGCCAACTAGTCACAAGCCTGAGCTAGTTTTGACCAATTTCACAACGCGTTTGGGGCATCGAGTTGGGAGGTAGAGTCTCTATGATTTTCCACGATTATTTATAATCCTCATATTTGTTTCCAGATACAGAGTATCAAGATATTTCAAACATTGATATAGTTTTGACAAATTTTACTGGTGAATAGATAGAGTAAGATGAAAATACTTTGAGAATTTGTAGGTATATGCGATTACCTAGGCTAATGTATGTGTTGATTTTGTTCATTTAGGATGATACAGTCACTTTTCCCACAAGACCCAGAATTTCGTGGCCGTCGAGTAGTGACCTTTCACAACCAACGTGATTTCATATTCTTTCGCCATCACCGGTATGTCCTCATTACTCTTGTGTAATCTGCCTCAGTTTCTAAATTTGAACAGTAAGACTCGTGCTAACATGGTTTGCTGATGAACGTATTCCCTTTTGTGAAGCTACATTTTTGAAACCAAAGAGGGCAAACAGACAGAATCAAAAGGTAAGAAAAGCAAGGATGCGAAGAACCCACAGGAAAGGACAATTGCCCGTCTGCAGGTTTGTGATTCTGATTCCACTGCAGTGGTTTTAGGAATTCAAGGTTATTTAAAGACCTTAGAACTCTTTCAACCTTGATTGGAGGCTGGTCACATCTGATGAGTCCGTTATAGATAAAGGATGACAAATCTTTGATGTTCGATTGGAAAGGAACAAGTATCTTTTCTTGTAATACTCATGGATTTCTGCTGTAGACGCCTGTAGTTAAACTAGCCTAGGTAGAGTTTGTCTATCTGGAAACTGAGAGAGAAATTCTGCTCTAAAGGAAAGAACCTCATGGAGAGAAAACCAATAGAGCTAATATCTCTAAGAAGAATTTTTCATTGACGTAAAATTGTTCAGTTGCTGCAGGAGTAGTTACGTTGGTAGTTCTTACAGCTAAAGACCTATATGCCAGACAATTCAAGCCTAAATCCAACAACAAAGATTTCTAATCGCTGTCCGAATGAGCGAAAGTGATTCAATCCTGTTGTATCCAATTAACTAGGAAATATTAATTGAACAAAAGAATCCGTGAAACAACTTTGAGATTAGCTACAAATAGAGTGCCAAGTTCTAATCTTATCTTTTTCCTTTCCTTTGGGCCTGAGGGGAGGGTGTGAACTGATATAATCTCTTATTTGGTATTTTTTTGTCATCCTATCTGCGAGAGCGAACATGTTGGATGAATGAGTATAGTTTTGATTGTGTCCCATATGTTTTCACCTGCTTTTATTTTCTTCCATACATTCTTCCAGGAATGAAATATATAGCCTGATGTTGATTTGGTGATTTCCGATTTACAGGAATGTGGTCCTCGATTTACTCTCAAGCTAATCAGTCTCCAGCATGGTACTTTTGATACTCAGGGTGGGGAATATGAATGGGTTCACAAGGTAATCCATGCTGAAGAAATCATGTGCAGTTTAATGAATTCTTATAGTTTATCGTTTGCAACAAGTTCTCTAATCCAGCTTGTTCTATTTCAGCCGGAGATGGATACAAGTCGACGGAGATTTTTCCTGTGACATGATTGGGATCTTTTTGATGGAATTTCAAGGTTTTTGGATGTGAACCATGCAAAAGAAGAATATCAACTCTCTGAGGAAGAAGTTCACTATGAAAATTTTGCTCTCTTTTGTGTTTTCTTTGGGTGGGGGCGCTTTTATGGACTATCTCCTACAGTGATTTGTTAATTAGAAAGGTTAGGTTTTAGTCTCTGTTTTCACAAATCACAATCACGAAAGTTGTATGTGACCTTGAGCATCACGATGGTTAATTTTAAGGGTGCTGATATGAAGGTTTATTCCTTGTGAAGAAAAGTCATCTCAGTGATACTTTTTGAGTTAGTTTAGAGTTAATGATGTAATTCTGTACGAGCATTATATAATATATTTGGGTAGAGGTTCATGAAATGAAATATACAAAGTTACTATGATAATAATTTTAGAGATTTGGAAACAAATATGTACTGTTAAACTAACTTGATTTTCCTAGTCTCTCCTTTCGTACTTATTATTCCCTATTCTTTGGGAAATAACAAATGGGAAGCTAAATACCAACCAACAGAAGTAGTAACTGAGAATTATATATTTGACAACCCTCGGGTAGCATATTTCTTAGGTGCATAAACGGAAATGCATAACGTCTTTATATTGAGACATAAGTCCAACAAAATAGTTCATGCCTTTTAGCACATCTCTTTGAAATGCAAACTATAATAATCACTCTTCAATACATCATTTGGTCCCTATTTTATTCTCTGAATGTGACCTGCATATATTGCCCCTACATTACCTTTTAACATTACAAGTTAAATAACTTTTGACCTGAGTAAATAACCATGACAACAGGTACAACATTTTCAATAGATGCGAATAGAAGAAGCCTCTGCTAACAATTTTTGCTCATGCTTCAGTAGTAAGACACTTACTGGTGGCCAATAGGCTTTTTTCTACGAGCACCTGTTCAAAGAAAAACCAAACACATTAGAAAAAGAGAATGGTCTCGTGACATCAGATACATACTATATTACCTGACTAAGGTAGTAGCTACTGCTAGCGGAGCCAGAGATATTAGAAATATTGAAACGTTAAGGGAAGGGAAACAAGAGAAGAATACATGAAGAAAGTTAATACTTTTGAAATGATTATACACTATAACCGAGCTCTGTGATTTGAAATCTCTTCACACTTAACATATCTTTTCTACCATCCAACACACGTAAGGGGTTGTTTGGTTCGCATAAACAAAAATAATTCCAACATAAAATTTTGGTCATACAAGAAAAATAAGTGCCACATAACTTAATGCAGCAGCTCATTGGCCTAACTGAAATCTGCCATTGTTAATGCACACTTAAGTTATGCGGAATTATATATATATATTCTGCGTGATAGATGTGGAATAAGAATAGATGTATTAGCAATTCGTGCAAAAGAGTAACATATCTTTTCTACTATCCACAGCATAAGCAATTTCTGCATTATAAACCCTGCATAACTAGTTCACAAACTAAACAAACCCTAAACATATTAAGACGTTAGATACTTCGGCTCATACACAATCTAGAAGCTTAATAGTCCTCATGATGAAAGAATGGAAAAGTTTAATCACTCGACTTTGAGAAACTAAAGCTGGGCTTGCTTATAATTTCCTAGCATATAAACAAATCATGTTTGCAAATTAGGGACCTCGGTATTCTCCAATGACGTACTCAACTTTTTGGGTTAATGTCAGTGTATCTAACAGTTTCCACATTTTGAACTCATTTTGAAAAACGTTAAAATCCAATAAGGATTTCTATGTATTTCAAATAGATAAAGTAGATAATAGGCAATATAAGAGCAACTCATACTAAAACAAAAAGCTTTTCCAAGGAAAGCTGAATACACCATTCATGCAGATGCAGATACACCATTCGCTGCGGTAGCATCTCTATGTATCAGTTCGGAAAATGAAATACAGATATGACGAAGGGCATATGCAGATACTTAGTTATTTTCATTGTTATATACACAGCCAGTCTTAATAGTGATGTACAGATGGCGGTAGGAGCATATTCGATGTTTATTGAACTCAATTTCTTCCCACCATGCAACCAGTGGCGGAGGCAGGATCTCCATGAAGGGGGTTCAAAAATTGTTTTTTTAGCTAGTGGGAATTGAACCTATGACCTTATCAAGGTTTTGAACCCACTTGACCACTAAACTACACTTCTTAGTTGTGTTAAGGGGGTTCAAAACTTAATATATAGAGGTAAAAAACAAATTTTGCCTTATATATACAGTATAATTTTTCGGCGAAGAACCCCCTTCCGCCCCCCTAAATCCGCCCCTGCATGCAACATACTAAAAAATCTAAAGCTCAGTGTGAAGTTGGTATGTAGTTGATGAAAGAACAATAGATAATCAGCAACACATCAGCACACTCCCACTGAACACCAACACCAAACAATTTCACATGTATGAATCCAACTAAATTAACTGAAAAGTACCATTGAAATTATAATATAACTTGGGACAGCCCAAAGCCTGAGATAAGAAGTTACCCTCTCAGAACCTTACCAGCAGAGCTCTTGCTCCAAAGCACCTGACTATCGATGGTAGTAAGATGTTCATTATCAAGTCGCTTCCATGTTTTAATAGATTTGACAGCTCCCCACCCTCCTTTCCCTGTTTTCTCCAAAGATACTGCTACCATCCTTGCCCTCCTTGACCACCCAGCCTTCCCGTAAGCGTGATATCCAAAGCCTCCAGCATAGCAAAGATTTATGTCCATCAACTTTCCACAAAAATCATTTATGTGGTCATGGCCTGTGAATACGGCCTTTACATCACCAGCTTCCACCATAGTGGTGAAGAAGCCTGAATTTATTGAAGCAGAGCTTATGCCTTCTTGTCTAACCCCTGTGAAGTTTGATGAGTTAAATCTTGCATATTCAGGCAGCGGAATATGAAAGTAGGCAAGGCCTGGAGCAGGAGCCTTCTTAGCACTTGAATTGTACATGTAAGTTTTCTGCATTTGAAAGGTTACTTGAATTAGTTTTGCTGCTCACAAGTCTGAGCTACAGTGCCTAATAGTGATCAATATAACAGCGCAGAACTAAAGGCTTCAGACATTTTGGCAGCATAACAGCACAGAACTAAAGGTTTCAGACATTTTGGCAGCACAAGTTCTGGTACCTTAAGCTTCTTAGATGAGTGTTGAAACCAAAGCTGTTGAGAAGGTTTAATCCAACCATAACCAGGGATCCTGGATGGGACAGTAGAGTAGTCTCCACTGTCAAGGAAATATAGATTGAGAACGGATTTATTAGCCAGCTCGGAGCCCTCAGTCCCATGGACTTCCAGATTATAATTTCCAAAACCATCAATATCTGGAAATTCACGAGGATTCAGCTGAGATAAAGTATTTTTCATGCCAACAATATATTTCATTACGCCTTCCCTCGAAAGTGTAGATTCTTGGTCATGATTTCCTAGTACAGCAGCCCATGGTATGTTTGAAGAAATTGCAGGAGCAAAGGCAGCATCCATGGATTTTGCAGCGTCCGTGGCATCATATCCGAAAATGTTGTCCCCTGCATCAGGTATGTTTATGTTTGGCTCGGTTACCTCTTAAGATGAGTATTGAAGCAACTAGCAAAAGATGACTTTTTAAGTCCTTAGATTTCAGCAAGAATTTGAAATGTGTCATAGAAAGTGATTGTTCTATACAGACTATACATAAGGTAATGATACTGGCTGAATAAGTGATCTCAAAAGTGAAATTTATTTAGAATTTAAACGGTATAAAATATATATATACAATCAGGTCATTTAAAATGTAATTAAAGGTAAGTTTATTTAATAGCATTGATTAGTAATAGTAACGTGCTATAGCAAAAGGTAAGACACAAGTAATAGCAAATTTGATACACATTTACTACGCCAACAGCTCGAATGCACTTTAATCCCCTGCTTGCAACAAATAGTTAATAAATTAATGCATTTAATCCAGAAATTCACAAGCTTAATCAAACTCACATAATAGCAAATGCCAGAGAAGTGTAAAATTTCATCCTCATCCCTATTCATCCAGCAATATTAATAATACTACTTCCACCTCAATGAATGTGATTCCTTTTGCCTTTTCAGTCTGTTCCCATAACACTTATATATTTCTATATTTAGAAACAATTTAACTCTAAGCTTCTAAATTTACACTTAATGAAAATATTTATAGCTACATAAATAACTAGAGCTTATTTTTAGACCACAAATTTCAATAAGACCACAAAAGTCTTTTTGTCAAGCAACATGTAGTACAGATCAGGTCTACTTGTCCACAAATTAAAGTCGGTTTACGTATGAATACAGCGCCAAATGTGCACAGTAAGAAGAGAAATAGGAAGAGAGAAAGGGAGATTGTGTGTGTGTGTGTGTGTATTACCGGTGAAAACGATGAGATGAGGTTTCTCGGCGTGAATCATACGGAGAATGAAAGCAGTAGTATTGAGATCGGAACAGGAAGACATCTGCTGCGGCAACAAATCCTCACACGGCGTTGATTTTCCATTTCCGTAATGCATATCCGCCACCTGTAGTATCCTAAATTCCCCATTTTTGCTATCAAATCTCAACTTCTGTTGTGGATTATTCTCTCCAGAAGTTTCAAGCAGCTGAAATGAGCTTAGAAATATTAGCACCAGAAATAGTTTTACAAAATTCTTCTCCATAGAAATGAAATGTGAAAACTGAAAAGAGAAGGGGGATTTGTAATAATGGCGAGGTGGTTGTTTGCAGTAATAGATACGGCTATAATTTTCTCGTCTAGAATTAATAAATGATCACGAGATGTTTTTTTGTCTGATTCGCGTGACCCGACGACTTGTTTCCAATTTCTTGGAATTATCCTTCTCCTGAAATTCTCCATCTTGTCAGTTTACTCGTGTTGAATGGGTTGGTCTTGAAGTGTCGTTTGAGTTAGAATTATTTTATTTTATATTCAAGTGATTTAATTGAGTGGGCGTTTGGAATTGGACATAACAAATTGTAATATCTCGAAAAAAATAAAATACTTTTTCAAGTTTGAAAATTAAATTTGTGTTTAAATATAATTTGTAGTTGTTTTTGAATTTTTGTGAGTGTTTTAAAGTGAAAATTTTAAAAATTAACCTTTTGAACTTTTTCAAATTTTGAAATTTGAAATTCTCAAGATAAAATACTGATTCTGAAAAAAGCGAAAAAGAAAAGAAATATTTTTTTTATGGCCAAACAGACCCTTAATTTAAGAGATTTTAATTTTTAAAAAAAAATATATTTTGGAAAGTGGGATGAAACTTGAAAGTTGAATATTGAGAAGTAGGGGTGTTCATGGTTTTGTTTGGGTTGGTTTTTCCCTAAAAAGAAATTAAACCAAGTAAGTTGATTTTTACAAATATTGGGACCAAACCAAATCAATTAAGTCGGATTTTTATCAATTCGATTTTTGTTATTTTTTTGTCTGTTTTTCGGTTTTTCCGGTTATTTATAGATTTTTTCTTAAATATGAGACATACACTATCAAACGCATATCCGGCGACTATATTTTCAACGTAACGCTATCAAATCAATTACTCTTTGAGAAATCTATTATTTACCAAGATATATCGATGATAGTTGAGTCAAATATGATGAATAATTTCGGTACTCAATTAAAAATTAATTATTTTTAACATGAAATAAATTCTTGTACTCAGCAAAAGAAAACTATCAATCAAACTGGTAGGCAAAAAATTAGATTATTATAATAGCAAAGAACTAGACTAAAAACACAAATGACTAATATATACCATAAAAGATTAGAAACATTATATAAAAATATACATATATATAGGTGTAATAATAAATTTAAATAGTTACTTTTATTATCGATTTTGTTCGATTTTTTCGGTTATTTTTTTATTAAAACAAAAATCAAACCAAATTTAATCGGTTTTTAAAATTTAAAACCAAAATCAAATTGAACCTTAAAAGTATCGATTTTTTAGTCAATTTGATTTAGTTTTCGATTTGGTTTGATTTTTTGGGTTTTTATAAACACCCCTATTGAGAAGATAGGGAGGGAGAGGAGAGGAGAGGAGAGGAGAGGAGAGGAGAGGAGAGGAGACACTTTGTGAGAGTGATAGACAGTAGAAACATTGCATTTACTAGCGACATAAGCTTTTCAATACGTGGACCTTTTTACAAGGGTAAAGGGTTAAATTGACCCTTAAACAATACAAAATGATCTAAATTTTTTAGTGAAGTATGATGAAATAAGGTTATTGTTTTAGCAACAACGCCACCATCTTCTTCAAAAACTCAAAACCTCCAACTCCCATCGTCGTGTCTTTATCCCCCAAACTCAAATATCCACCATCAACCCTAAAAAAATCCTAAAATAAAAAACAATTATCAATTGCACCACTAAGTCACCATGTTAAAATTAGGGGTGACAATTTGAGCCCAAACTCATCCAACTCATCCAGAGATTAATAGGTTGGGCTTAGCTCATGGGTCTATTGTCACGACCAAATTTCCCTCCGTTGTGTATCGTGATGGCACCTAGTCTTAAGGACTAGGTAAGCCTAAAATTTCCTAGAAAAACAACAATAATAAATAAAATCTAACATTTTTTTGAAATAAATAATTCTTTATACATTGCATATTTTCCAAAACCCGGTAGTACAAGTCATAAGCTTTATAGAGTTTACTACAACTTCTAATTACAACTGTTTGGAAGCAAGTAAAAACAATGTGAATACAAAATAGGAAGGTGACTCCGAAGCCTGCGAATGCGACGACATGTTTACCTTGAGTCTCCTCGTCAAGAATACGTGCAGCTACTGACGATCAATACATGGATCTGCACAAAAATGTGCAGAAGTGTAGAATGAACACACCACACTGGTGCCCAGTAAGTATCAAGACTAACCTCGGTGGAGTAGTGACGAGGAGTAGTCAAGACACCCACTGGTCTAATAAACTGAACAAGTATCAATATAGAAATAAAGGTAAAAATGATATGCACATAAGGGCTACACAATATAGCTAGAAATACAGTGAATTCGATTAAAAAAAAGGAAAACAATAAGTATCAGCGGAACCCATGAAACAACACAAAGATTGAATAGAACACAAACAAATCTGGAGTGTAAATATACAACACAGACATGTAATGACTCAACAACTTCAACCACTTCTACATCAAATTCGTAGTCATCTCTACGAGGCTCCGAACCTCGGACAAATCACCATTAACGGGTTCCAATATTCAAACACTAACACTTGGCATATTGCGCGCTCATTCGAGTACGAACTGCACGGATGACTCACGTGCCAATTGGGTCATTTCCACCCATACGGTAAGTCCAACAAGAGTATCTATACTTGACAACAACAAGGAGCCCTAAATCCGTTAATATTACTTAACTGCGTGTGTGCTTGTGCAGGTGTCCTAACATGATTCAACAACCAATAAGCATAAGGGAAGAAAAGGGCAACACGTACATTGTCATCTCACAAATTTATACACGAATAAACTCACACAGTAAGTGTTCCAGTACACATTATCAACAACAAGGAATTCCCCAGGCCAACACAAGTATCACAAAAAATCCCCGACATAGCCCATCTTGTCTCGCCACTTGTGCAATAGTAAAGTATATGCCCGCCTTGTTTCGCCACACGTGCATAAACATGTTCCCACCTTGTCTCGCCACATGCACAACCCACATATATATATATATCTCCTTGTCACGCCGCATGTGCAATATCAATAGAAAACACAGCATGACAGAAACCTCGTGCAAACCCCCATATCAGCAACCGCACGGCAGAAACCTCGTGCATCACCACAACAAGTACAACAACAACAATTGACAATAATAAAAGATACAGTGGATACATCAATTCAGGAACCTTTGATCACAAGAAAAACAACGCTAGTTCACAAGGATAAGCACAACAAAGAATACTGGGCATAATAAAGACAACTCAATGAGGAAGAAAAATAACGTATAAGAGTCGTACCCAAATGCACGGTTCACCAACAAGAAAACTCACACGAATACGATAACTCCATATAAGGGCAAGTCACTAAGGTATAAAATATCTAAACTTCTTTTAAGGTTGAGCAGTTACGAGGATATTCAACAATTTTCACTTAAGGACAAGCAGCAGGAATAATCATACTTCAGTTAAAACAAAAACAATTATAGGATGAGATAAAGATAATTACAATTTGAGATAAGCAGGTAAGAGGACCTAACATGACAGTAAAAGGAGTAAAATCTTCTAATAAGTCAATTAGGCGTCAATTAGGCGTCAAATAGGCAAGAAGAGTAAATCCAAAAGTAATAAATCCTACATTTATGCAAGTAAAGATGAAACTAGATATTAGGAAATTCAGTCATGTCGAGAATAGTTCATACTCAATGAATATAAGGACCTAAGATTCCTAAAGGGCCAACGTTCCACACATAAGTCTGAGCACGCACTCGTCACTTCGCGTACACAGACTACAAACAACATAGAAGACTCAATCCTAAGGGGTAATTTCCCCCACACAAGGTTAGGCAAGATACTTACCTCAAAGACGACAACCCGGTACTCTAAAATGGACTTCTCGGGTGAAAAGGCCTACGGACGACTTAAAACCAACTAGAACAACTTCAAAGCACACATAAAACTTATAAGAAACTATTTTGGATAATAAAGTCTAAATGTTTATCGAATTCTAAAAATCGGTCCAAAAGTCGACCCCCAGTTTCGCACCTCAAAACCCGGCAAATTTTACAAAAACCGAATCCCTATTCCGATACGAGTTCAACCATACAAAATTTATCAATCACGATTTTTCATTTTAGAAATTTTTCTTCAAAAACCAACATTTTCCCCAACCAAAAACCCAATCTAAACGATAAAAACAAAGACTAAATCATGGAATATATTAAATCCAGGTGAAGAACACTTACCCATTCGATTAGCTTGAAAACCCCCGAAAATCTCTCCCAAATCCGAAGTTCAAAACTCAAAATATGTAGAAATATGGAAAATCTCGTTTATAAGACACTACCAGGACTTCCGCACCTGCGACCACTTAGTCGTATATGCGCAACCGCAGGTGCGCATGGACAAATCCCACCTGCGCTCAATTTTGCTCCTGCGCTCCATTCCCCGCTCCTGCGAAGCCGCACGTGCGCTCCATTTCTCCGCACCTGCGGAGACTGCCCAGGCCAACTTTGCTCGCACCTGCGCCTCCTCCTTCGCACCTGTGACCATCGCACCTGCGCCCAAGGTCCGCAGGTGCAATTACACCAGAACAACTCAACCTTCCCAAAACCATGGAATTCATCTGCGACTCGTTCGAAACACACCCGGGGCCCTCAGGACCCCGTCCAAGCATACCAACAAGTTCCATATTCTAATACAGACCCGCTCGAGGTCTCAAATCACATAAAAACACGACGAAGCTATGAATCACACCATGAATCGAGCTTATGAACTTCTAAATTCTTTAAACTTCTAAACTCGTGCCAAAACCTATCAATTCAACCCAGAATGACGCCGAATTTTGTAGACAAGTCCCAATTCACATAACGGAGCTGATCCAACTCTTGGAATCGCATTCTGACCCCGATATCCCAAAAAGTCAACTGTGGTCAAACCACTCCATTTTTCAACCCTCAAATGCTCCAACTTTCGCCGAATTGCCTCAATTTACTCCACGGACCTCCAAATCCAAATCCGGACGCACGCCTAAGCTCAAAATCACCATACGAAGCTGTTGACATTATCCAAAACTTATTGCGGAGTCGTTTACCTAAAAGTCAAATTCCACCGCTTAAGCTTCCAAAACTAAAATCCTTCTTCTAAGTCGACTCTAAATCACCCGGTAACTGAATCCAACCATGCACACATGTTGACATACATAATGTGAAGCTGTTCAAGACCTTATGCCACCGAACATAACTTAAATTCTCAAAATGACCGGTGGAGTCGTTACATTCTCTCCCTCTTAAACGAATGTTCGTCCTCGAACGTGCCAAGATTCGCCTCGAACTCATCCAATCACTGAATGCACACTTCCAAAACACTCGCGGGTGACCCCATGTCACCCCTATCTACATAAGACTGACGACATCATAAAAACTGCAATTTAGTCTTTCTACCAACACCGATAAGCCTCGGACCACAAATTCTCACCTTCTCTTCATTTCCACAAGACCCGATTCTAAATCCATATCCGGTATCAGTCTCAACTAGCTACATCAACTCATAACTACACACAAGTTACGACCACACAACATAACACACCACATAGGTCTTTACTAACACTTCCGATCACAATAGCTGCCCGAAATCAACTCAGCACCGACAATCAACCTCATATCCGATAGAACTCTGTTTCAAACCTCCATCACACTGATAATAATTCAAGAAACACTAGGACCTCATACTTTGACACCCAAATCACCAAGACACAACTAACACCACCGGGCACACATCCCGCAAGCTAAAACTCAAGAAGCACAGAACGAAAATGACCGAATACAAAAAGAGAACACATAAGGAAACTATCAAACAAGCCCGATAAGCACAACTCTCTATCAATGCTAACTTACAAAACAATATAACAAGGAAAGAATCAAAGCATATAAATGGATCACAAGGACCCCGTCCTGATATAATTTCCACCGGTACTCATCCCGGTTCAAACGCATCGAATCTCAAGAGATCGCGAGAGTCTCTCCCTCAACTACAAATCACATATCGAATATATATCATACTAATTGAAATCTTCCACTAACTTAGCTCTGCCAATAAGATCACAATACTCACTGATTCTCATCCCGGTAAAGTATCAAATCACAGCTCGTAACGTAAATACTCAAGAAAAATCACATCAGGTCTACCATGATGAACAACAAGGACTCATCGCTAGCCTCACCACTTTAAGTGAGAACTCGTCCCGACAAGCAGAATCGAAACAAATATACGAAATATGCTCCTCGGTAACAGATCAAAACATACATGTATGATAATGTCTGGCAAAACGGACTCCAGTATACTATATGAAACACCTAAACGGGTCGGGCCTCCCCCTCTTGGGCGCCTTTACTCGTGTGAATACCCCGCTGTGACCCATCTGCCCGAAGCCTGGGACAATCTCTCATCATGTGGCTGATATCTCCACAGTCAAAATAACATCTCTGCTGACGTGGCTTTAAAAACTGTGCAGTACGAGTACTCTAAGACTCCTGAGTACCTGAAACTCCATGTGAAGCCGATAATTCAAACTGAACTGACTGACCCACAAAACCTCTACCGTTGTGATGACCCAAGGGGACATTTTATGAATTAAGACTCCGTTCTAGGCTTATTAACTATAAAAAATACTAATTTTAATTACCTCGATTTGCATGCATAATCCGGGCGTGAAACCGGAAAGCTTTAATGTGGAAAATATGAGAAATAGTAAATTCTAGAGTTGAAATTTGATTATAGTTGACTTTGGTCAATATTTTGAGTAAACGGACCCTGATCTGCGTCCCGGTGATCCCAGGAGGTCCGCAGTAAAATATGGGACTTGGGCGTATGCCCGAAATTAATTTTCGGGGTCCCAAGCCTTAGAAATCAATTTTTGAAAGAAATTATTTTGCTGAATTATTAATGAAATAAAGAAAGAATTAATATTTGAAACCATTGGCGACGGGCCCGTATTTTGGTTCTGGAGCACGGTACATATTTTTTATAGTATTTAACTACTATATGTGAAATTTGGTGAGAATCGAAGTTCATTTGACGTGATTCAGACGTCCGGTTGAGAAATAGTGAACTTTAAGTGTTCTTGAGAAAAATGATGAGTTTTGAGGTTTAATCCATAGTTCTACATGTTATTTTCATGATTTGATCGCACGATCAAGTCCGTATGATGTTTTTAGACTTGCGTTTATGTTTGATTTAGAGCCCCGAGGGCTCGGGTGAGTTTCAGATATGCCACGAAATATTTTACACTTAGGAAGGTTTGCTGGTTTTCTATTTTCTGGTGCCCAGTTATTTAGTGTTTCACGTTCGCATAGCATCTATCATGAACTCATAGAGTAAAAATTTAGCTGGGCCTTTTTGTTCTATGCGAACGATGGACCCCTAACGCGAGCGCGATGGGCTGGTGGAGACCCTACGCGAACGTGATCTGGTCCATGCGAACGCGTAGAGTAACGGGCTTGAGGGAGGGGTGTATTGGTAAAAAAGAGTTTCACACGTAAGCCAGCTTTTGAGAACTCAGCCAGTCACGTGGACACAGGAAAACGCGACAGCTGGATGTGATTCTTTGAAGAGGTACGGTACANCTTTTGACAACTCAGCCAGTCACGTGGACACAGGAAAACGCGACAGCTGGATGTGATTCTTTGAAGAGGTACGGTACAAAGAGGCACGGTTCAGTAAACCCACGAACTTATCAGCCACGGGAAACTCAACTTGATCAAAACGGGAGAGAGGAACGGTCAGAATAAATCTAGACAAAGCTACAGGCAGATTCAAGTACCCACAATTGATTACTTGAACGTTAAGTAATCGAATCCCAATTACCGTTATCCTTTGTAACGCTTCATTAATATCATAATTAGTCATTAATGAGTAACCATAGCAAGAGTCGTACATTATAAGAATTTCTATATAAGGGAGGGAAATATAATTTGTAAAGGCATCTGATTCTCGAATGCAATTAACTTCGATTTTCTATATTTCTGCCATACTGTCTATTATTCATTTTTCTCCATTACCTTGATTATCAGTAACCCGTATTCATCTTAAAAATAAGCTTTAGTCAAAGGGTCTAATTCTTTGGTTAAACAGATTGGTTCCGTTACAGGGAATCTGATAATCTTTGTTTACTTTTCAAGTGATATTCTCTGAATTATGTCAAACTCCAACGACAACAACAAGCAAAGGAGTGGAACCCCAGTTCCATCTCCTTTAGGAACTCCACGTGGTTCGAGGGAACAATCCCCAGAAAGGTCCAATAACAACAACGGTGATAATGATCAAACTGTGGAACAAGATCGTGTAAAGCAAATGATTGCAGAGTATGTGAGCCAAGCTTTGCAAGAATTTGTGAGATGATTATCGGCAACGTTACCTACACCACCGACGCCACCCCCAATAACACCATCACCATGGAAAATCCTCAATCTGGGTTGGCAAACTCAGGAAGAAGAGATACTCCTAATGAATCTCTCGAAACGAGACCGGGTATATCTAATAACTCAGAATTACAAAATTTACTGCTAACCATGCAGAAATAAATGAAGGAGCAGAACGATCGCATCGTACAAATTCCTAGAGTACCACCTATCATAGGCATCGATGTTGATAGATATTCTCAACAACCTTGGAAGCCTAGTGGGAACCCTTGCATACCCAAGAAGTTTAAAATGCCTGACGTTCCCAAATATGATGGAACAACTAACCCACGCGACCATGTGACTGCTTTCACTATTGGGGTAAAAGGCAACGACTTAACGAAACAAGAGATTGAATCAGTTCTTGTCAAAAAATTTGGGTAAACACTTGCCAAAGGGGCCCTAACCTGGTATTCTTTTCTCCCTGAAAATTCTATTGACTCTTTTGCTGATCTTGCACATTCGTTTATAAAAGCACACTCTGGTGTCCAAAAAGTTGAGAAGAGAATGGAAGACATATTCAAAATAAAACAAGGAGACACGGAACTACTCCGTGAGTTTGTAGACAGGTTTCAACGAGAAATAATGCAGTTATCCAGGGTGCCTGATAATTGGGCAGCCATGGCATTTGCAAGCAACCTAAACGATAAAAGCTCAGAAGCCACGAGATGACTTAAGGAAAGTCTAAGAGAATTCCCCGTTACAGCATGGAACGGTGTATATAACAGGTACAATACTAAACTCAGAATAGAAGAAGATATCATTGCTCATTCGAGAGATGAAGATCATTCCAGATCCAGGCGTCCTGAATCAGATAGAAGATCATGTAAAAACAGGTACGATCCTTACTTAGGACTATCGGGACACGATATCTGCCACAGGTTCGAAAATACTAGGTCGGACTTTAGACCACAAGGAAGAGATGTAATCTCATCTTCGTCTAGATCTAGAAAAGATCGAGATGAATGACCCAGAGGTAGTACTCAAATTGGGGATCATACCTTTAACGTAAGTACCACAAAACTTGTCTCAATATTGAGGAACATGGGAGACAAGGTTAAGTGTCCCAAAGAGATACGGTCAAATCCAAGTAGAAGAAACCCAGATCACTGGTGTGAATTTCACAACGATCATGGGCGTAAAACTGCGGATTGCACATTTTTACAGGGTGAAGTAGAAAATTTATTAAAATAGGGCTATTTAACATAATTGTTTAGTGATAAAGGTAAACAAGCATATATAGAATATAAAGGAGCCCCCAAAGCCTCCTTCTCCAAAACGAACCGTCAACGTGATACTCGGGGGGTGAAGAAGTAAACAGAGTGATTTGCAAAAAAACAACAAAGTTCACAATTACACATAGGAAACGGGCTCGTGAAAATATGGAAGAAGACGATATAACCTTTGATGATGCATATATCAACGGATTAATGCTTCCGCACAACAATGCTCTGGTAATATCTTTACTTATTCATGACACTAACATAAAAAGAGTCTTGATTGATCCAGGAAGTTCAGTCAATATCATTTTGCTAAGAGTCGTGGAAGAAATGCTACTGGGGAATCCAGTAATCCCAAAAGCACGATCCATATCAGGGTTTGATAACTCTACAATTATAACAAAAGGAAAAATTGAGCTTAGAAATTATGCTAGGGGTGATCAAAAGTGCCAGGTTCCAAGTCATCGATACTGACATGGCTTATAATGTGATCATAAGAAGGAAATGGATCCATAACATGAAAGCGATACCCTCCACGTTGCATCAGGTAATTAAATTCCCCTATGAATGGGGGATTCAACAAATAAAAGGAGATCGGCAGACCGTAAGAAATATAAACTCTATGGTACACTACAACAAGAAAATAGAGGTGGAAGAATTACGAGATAAGGGAATCTCCCAAGCAGGTAATACAACCCAAAGAGGCATGGAAGAAATTACTACCCAAATAGGTACGGAAGGTATTATTGCTGAAACATGTACCAAAGAAAATACTTATGAGAAGGAAAATCAAGTTACCACGGAAGGTATACTATACCATACATATACAGATTCCAGACCGGACGTCATTCGTGAATCGGAGGAAGATGAGCACATCAAAACAACTACAGAGGAGCTCGTAGCTGTTCCATTATCTGAACAAAAGCCTGAGCAGAAAGTGTATATAGGCACGAGGCTAGGCCCCGCTCGAAGAGGTAAGTTAATTGATTATTTAAAGGCTAACGCAGACTGCTTTGCGTGGTCCCACTCAGATATGACAGGCATCCCACCAGAAGTGATGACTCATAAACTAAATGAAGATCTATCCTTCGTACCTGTTAAGCAGAAGAAAAGAAAGCAAGGACCATTCAAGAACCAAGTGATCGACGAAGAGGTACAGAAACTCTTGAAGATTGGTTCGATACGAGAGGTAACGTGCCCTAACTGGCTAGCAAACACCGTGGTAGTACCTATTAGAATAGCAAGTGGAGAGTATGCATAGATTATACTGATTTAAATAAAGCATGCACCAAAGATTCATTCGCATTGCCATATATAGATCAAATGATTGATGCCACAGTAGGTCATGAATTATTGAGCTTCTTAGATGCATATTCTGGTTATAATCAGATTAAAATGAATCCCTCAGATGAGGAAAAAACTTCCTTCATTACAAACAGGGGGACTTACTGTTATAAAGTTATGCCTTTTGGCTTAAAAAATGCTGGAGCCACCTATCAAAGGTTAGTGACTAAAATGTTCTAAGAACATCTTGGAAAGACGATGGAAGTCTATATTGATGATATGTTGGTAAAATCAACACAAGCACAAGACCATTTCCAGCACCTCTTTACTGCTTTTGATATTTTATGCAGGTATTATATGAAGTTAAATCCAGAGAAATGCAATTTTGGAGTGCAATCAGGTAAATTTTTGGGTTTTCTTGTATCAAACAGAGGAATAGAGGTAAATCCCGCTCAAATTAAATATATAGAGGAAATACCTGATATTTTAACAAATAAAAAGGATGTTCAAATGCTGACAGGGAGCATAACAGCTTTGGGTAGGTTTATTTCTAAATCTTCTGAAAAAAGTTTTAAATTCTTCTCAGTTCTCAAAAAGCAGAATCAGTTCGAATGGACTGAAGAATGTCAGCAAGACCTCAAGAATCTGAAGATTTATCTATCGAAACCACCACTGCTTTCAAATCCAAAAGAAGGGGAAATATTGTACATCTACCTGGATGTCTCAGAAATTGCTGTAGGTGCAGTATTGGTAAGAGAAGAAAAGGGTAAACAATGACCTGTCTATTATGTAAGTAAAATTTTGCTAGATGCTGAGACTAGATATCCACATCTGGAAAAGTTAGCCTTAGATTTAATAGTGGCATCTAGAAAATTACAAACCTATTTTCAATGCCACCCAATCACCATTGTGACCTCATATCCTTTAAGAAATATTCTGCATAAACAGGAATTGTCAGGAAGATTATCCAAGTGGGCGATAGAATTAAGTGAGCATGAAATGTTTTATCAGCCTAGGACTGCAATTAAGTCTCAAATACTAGCTGATTTTGTTGTTGACTTTAGTAATAACATTGTATTTGAAGTATAAAAAGAGTTACAATTCTTTAACGGTGTTAATCCAGGTCTATGGACCTTGTTCACTGATGGTTCTTCAAATATGAAAGGCGCCGGCTTAGGCATAGTCTTGATATCACCCACGGCTAACAAGACACGACAATCTATCAAGTGTTATCCTATAACTAACAATGAAGCAGAGTACGAAGCTGTTATTGCAGGGCTTGAACTCGCACTGGAGATCTCAATCGAGCAAATTGTGATCAACAACAACTCCCAACTGGTAGTAAATCAGATACATGGGACTTACATCGCTCGAGAGACTAGAATGCAATAGTATCTTGAAAAAGCATGAGAGCTCGTGAGACAATTCAAAACATGGAAGGTAATACAAATACATAGAGAGAAAAATGCAGAAGCAGATGCACTAGCTAACCTCGCAGCAGTCACGGAAGTAACGAACAAAGACAATACAATTGTCGTTCAACTATTTCATTCAATAATAGACCAGGACAGGAATGAGGTAACTTTCAACAACCTAACCTGGGACTGGAGAAACGAAATTCTTAATTTTTTGCAGAATGGCACCGTACCTGAAGACAGGAAAGCAGCTCAAGCACTTCGCCGCAAAGCTGCACGGTACTGCTTTATAAGCAACTCACTTTATCGCTAGATGTTCGGAGGACCTCTAGCTAAATGCCTCAGACCTAACCAAACAGAATTTGTGATGAAAGAAGTCCATGAAGGACACTGTGTAAATCACTCAGGGGCGAGATCCTTATTGAAAACACTAATCAAAGCTGGATACTATTGGCCAAAGATGGAAGAAGAAGCCAAGAATTTCGAATCCAAATGTGACAGATGCCAAAGATTTGCCAATAACATGCATCGACCAGTGGAATTATTACATCCAATAATATCCCCATGGCCTTTCATGAAATGGGGTATGGACATAGTGGAACCTCTTCCCACAGCTAAAGGACAGGTACGATTTTTACTCGTGCTAACCGACTATTTTACAAAATGGGTAGAGGCAGAAGCGTTCAAACAAGTGCGAGAAAAGAAAGTTAAAAGCTTCTTATGGTGAAACATAATATGCCGCTTTGGAATACCAAAGGAAATCGTGTGTGATAATGGCCCACAATTCATAGGCTCACAAATCACAGAATTCTTCGAAAGTTGGCAAATCAAGCGGATCACTTCAACGCCGTACCACCCCGTGGCTAATGGTCAAGCTGAGTCAACGAATAAGGTCATCATCAACAATCTAAAGAAGCGGCTGGATAAAGCCAAAGGAAACTGGCCTGATGAGTTACCAGCGCTACTATGGGCATACAAAACAACTTCAAAGATAGCCACGGGAGAAACTCCATTCACACTTGTTTATGGCTCAGAAGCCTTAATACCTGTGGATATTGGCGAACCAAGAATAAGGTTCTCAAAAACCATGGAAGGTGAAAATGACGACAAATTAAGGACCAACCCGGACCTGCTCGAGTCACGGAGAGAAGAAGCATTGATACGGATGGCAGCTCAAAAACAAATCATAGAGCATTATTACAACCGTAAAGCTCATATCAGGTACTTTAAGATTGGGGACTTCGTCCTCAAGAAAGTCTTTCAATCAACGAAAGAAGCAGGTACAGAAAAGCTAAATCCAAACTGGGAAGGACCTTACAAAATCCGAGGCATAGCTGGGAAAGGCGCCTATGAGTTGGAAGCTATGGACGACAGAGTTGTACCAACAAGCTGGAACAACATCCATATAAAGAAGTATTACTTCTAAAAGAAAAGAATACCCCCGTCAGGTATCACACGTTCGATTTTATTTTGAATATTTAAAAATATTACTAACTTTCTTAGATGATAGGCACAAAGCTAACCCATCACCAGATGATGATATTAGACCAGCAAAGACGCGAGGAAATAACTAAATTCCCGGCCTAGGGTTACACTTTCTGATGGACGTTTTAAAAGGGTTAAGCAGTCATCATCTAAAAAACTATATACCTTCGAGCCCGAAATGTTTTTCCTTTTCAGGAAAAGGACCACAAGGAACGAATAATCAAGTGCTTGAGATTTCATTCTTCAAAGCTCAAACAATTGGGGGACTATACAATATGGAAGGATAAGATGAAGCAAGGAAGACTATCAGAAAGTCAAAATATCGAGCCTGAAGACCCATCTACCCAACAAGACAAGTGACACGAGCAGAATCGAAAGAAATCAAAAGAGCCATCCAAATACAAAGCCTAATGCAAAAAGCAAAAACCTTCGAACATATTCAGGTTGAAAGGCAAAATATTAGTCACGAGAAAGAAATGTACATCTTTATACTTATTCAAAGTTGTTGTAACAAAAACAGTTAGGGGTAAAAGATCATCATCAATGTACTCATTCAAAAAACTGTTCTCAAATAAAACAGTTATGGATGAAAGATCTAAATCCTTGTATTTGTTCAAAAAACTGTTATCAAATAAAAACAGTTACGAATAAGAAAACATTTCCCTCGCACTTATTAGAAAACTGTTTCTAAAACAGTTGTGGGTAAAAACTCCAATCTTTACAAAAACTGTTACAAATAAAAAATAGTTGTTTCCTTGTATTAATATCGAAAAACTGTTACCTATGAAAAACAGTTACGAAATACAAGAGTATATCAAATCTGTTAAACAAAAACAGTTGCAAACATGAGTTTTAGACGATAACCAAACACATGTAAAATGTCATGGAAGTTCAAACGAAAAACTTTCCTTGGAAACATTCTTAAACATGTGTAAAATTCCTATCACTCTATTGCATTATCATGAAGCTGAGACGTCTTCTTCATGCCAATTATAAAGGGCCCTCTTCTATAAACTATGCCTATTACAAAAAGGCACACATTTGATATGACACCGTGCTTATTACAAAAAAGGTACGAGTAAACTAAAGCATTCCCCATGCAAAACTCGAAGGTAAAACTAAAACCTCAAAAAATGAAACATGCAAAAGACTTAAAGAGTGAAATAGAAACTCAATTAAAGTCGAACTAACATTTATATATTAAAATGGCTAAACTAAGTATTAACTTATACTTAGCCATAAATTTTTTTTTATATACATTATGGTGCCCCTAAGTTGTCATTTGGGGAGTTAAAAGGAAATCCAAATTTACCCCCGATGAGACTGGGGGTAACCACCAATTTATACAAAGAGAAAGAAAAAAAAGGGATAAACCAACTAAATCTTTTCAAGAAGATGTTGACTTCAGTGGCAGAAGGAGCGGGAGCAAATGGGGATGAAGAGGCATGAGCGACTGAAATCTCACCATCAGGTGAGGAGAGGTTATGACCTTGTTGAGCCTTCTCCATGGCTTCCTTAGTTTTGGCTATTTCAGCACTAAGGTCAAAACCCTCTTGATTCATTTCCATCAATGTGTCAAGGCGAGAATTCATATACGCCCAGCTCACATCGACAACAACCACCTCTTACAAATCTTCATAATCCTTTGCCCATACTTGAAGCTCAACTCTTAATCCATCGTTCTCCGCTTCCGCAGCTTCATGGGCGGCCCTTAATGGAACAATCGACTCCTCTAAAGTTTGAGCTTTGTCTAAAGCCCTACGAAGGTCTTCTTGAGTACGAGTGAGTGATTGCACGAGCTCGCCTGAGTATTCCTCCTTCTGCCCCAACAAGTTCTTCAAGTCTCTAATCTCCTCTGAGGCACGGGACAGCTGCTCCGCGAACGAAGACTCCAGAACACTCTTATCTTTATCAGCCTGACTGCAAGAAGCTCTCTCCACTGCCAATTCTGTTTCCATGAGTCTCATCTGCCGCTTTAAGGTACTCATTTCCTCTTCTAAAGCATCCATGTCAATCCTTAGGCTATCATACTGTGCTCTCCAATTATGAACATCGTCCTGCAACTCTCTTGTCTCTTGGTCCATGTTTGAAATCCCCTTCATAAGCTCCATGCCTATAAGGTTAATCTACAAGAAATAAACCAGTAAGATATGGTAAATTTCATATACGAGAGTGAAAGAGGATAACTTGCATCATACCTTCAAAGAAGTATGCACGACCTCATTGGCCCATGTAAGAGCACCGTGGATGGCTAGATTTGCTTTATCAGAGGGACCTATCAAAGGCTTGAGCCACACTTCGGGCTCACCCGTTTTCTTGAAAAGATTCCCCTCAGCTAGAACCTCTATTACCACCTGCCACATCTCTCTAGTGGAAGACCCTACTTCCCTAACGTAAGGCATGGAAGCAGGTAGAGATGGAACAACAACAGGCACAGAAGGTTGAGGAGCTGGAGAAGCCACGAGCAAAGCAACAGACACAAAGATTTGAAGAGTTGAAGAAGTTACGGGCAAAGCAACAACAAAAGTTGAAATAGCCAAAGGAACAGACGAAACAACTTCTCTTAAAGAAGCAGGAAAGACAACAGCCAAAGGGACGTCGTCAGGAGCAAGATCAACACCCTTATGAATAGGGGAATGTGAAACATCATCAAGGACAGGGGGCTCAATCACATACACGAAAGGAAAGGTTAAGCCTGTAAGCTCATCATCTAAAACCATTTGCCTTCTCCGTGGCCTGTGCACTAAGGCACCCTCTTCTTCTTCTTCTTCTTCTTCTTCTACGGAACGAGACTCACTAATCTTCCTCTTTGAGGAAGATGAACCAACAATAATTTCCTGGGCCTGAGCCAAGGACATCTTCGGGATAGATGAAGCAGACACCCCACGAGCAGAGAACCCTTTTAAAAAGGGAAAAAGTTAAACGACAAAAAAAGAGACTCGAGTAAGGGAAGAAGCAAGTACCGAGGGTATTTACTTGCCAACCACACCTCCCAGCGAGGTACTTCCAAGATCTTTCTTCTGAAGGAGCAACAGACAACAAATTTTCTACCCAATCACGAATACCGGAGACATTCTCAACAGTATTCATGATTGCTGAGAGAAGACAAAATAGACACGGTGTTAATAAAACATCTCAAGTCAAAACAAGAAAAAGTAAATGTGAGCTAAAGCATACTTACGTGCGCGATTCCACTTCTCAGGGAAGGGAAGATTTTCTTCACCCACTAAACCAACAGTGGGTACAGCAACATACCGGAGGTACCAACCCCTATCCTTATCATCTCCAGGGGTTACCAGCACTCTTTTGCTTCTAGCAGTCAGAGTAAAAACCCCTTCACGAAATAAGGTAGGAGAGTAAAGGTGAATAAGATAGTTGAAGGTAAAAGGAACCGAGGCTAAAGAATCCAAACTCCTAAGACAAGAGACAAATCACCACACAAGCGGGCCAACTTGTCCTAAGAAAATATTGAAAAAAAGACAAAATTCAATTATAACTGGATCAATGGGGGGTCTAAACCCTAAAGTGAAAGGATATGTATAAACAAAAGAATATCCCATCTTGTAAGACGTTATTCTTTGATTACTATTCGAAATATAGACAGGAAAGTCAGACCTCCAAAAGCACTCCCTACGAACAAGGGAAATCTGACCCTCAGTTATAAGGGTTGGATATCTTTCGACACTATCAAGAGAAGAAGATTGATCTACAAGAACTTGACTATCCCTAGCAAAATAAAACTCAGCAGGGACAATTTCATCGACTCCAGGTTCACGAAGGTGTTCGCCTCTATATCTAGACAAAGACCGAGAAACCCTAAATCTCGGAGAAACTGGAGATCTAGTGGAAGGAGGAGGAACTATATGAGAAGAAGATGAGCCCCTCGAAGGAGTGGATCCTAGACTTCTAAGTCTACCACCCCTACGACTCCTAGTTGGAGCAGAAGATGGCGTTAAACTTTCAATATCTATTACTCTTTGAGGTTGGTTTGAAGAAGACATGTTTACAAAGGCAAAGAAGAAAGTTCTTTACAAAAGACAAAGTTAGAAAAGTGTTTCGTGGAAGCAAAGAAAATAAAACATGTATTTATACTTGAAGACAACCGTCAAACATGAAGAAAAGGAAAATAATGATGAAAAGTCATAATTGAAGATGTCACTTAGGGACTGGCACAACCGCAAAAAGCCCTAAAAGGTGCCGAGTAAATGCAGAATCAATCCGAAAAGGACACGTGGACAGAACTCTTTTTCTTCGGCGACTACATTTTCAATATAACACTATCATATCAAGTACTCTTTGAGAAATCTATATTTACTAAGATATATTGATGATAATTGAGTCAAATAGTGATGAATAATTTAGGTACTCAATTAAAAATTGATTATTTTTAACATGAAATAAATTCTTGTACTCAGCAAAAGAAAATTATCAATCAAACTGGTAGGCAAAAAATTAGATTATTATAATAACAAAGAACTAGACTAAAAAGACAAATGACTAATATATACCATAAAAGATTAGAAACATTATATAAAAATATACATATATATAGGTGTAATAATAAATTTAAATAGCTACTTTTATTGTCGGTTTTGTTCGATTTTTTCGGTTATTTTTTGATTAAAACCAAAATCAAACCAGATTTGATCGGTTTTTAAAATTTAAAACCAAAATCAAATTGAACCTTAAAAGTATCGATTTTTTGGTCAATTTGATTTAGTTTTCGATTTGGTTTGATTTTTTGCGTTTTTATAACACCCCTATTGAGAAGATAGGGAGGGAAAGGTGAGGAGAGGAGAGGAGAGGAGAGGAGAGGAGAGGAGACACTTTGTGAGAGTGATAGACCATAGAAACATTTCATTTACTAGCGACATAAGCTTTTCAATACGTGGACCTTTTTACAAGGGTAAAGGGTTAAATTGGCCATTAAATAATACAAAATGGTCTAAATTTGTTAGTGAAGTATGATGAAATAAGGTTATTTTTTCAGCAACAACGCCACCATCTTCTTCAAAAACTCAAAACCTCCAACTCCAATCGTCGTGTCATTTTTCCTTCTGTCGTTTAACTTTTTTCCCTTTTTAATAGGATTCTCTGCTCGTGGGGTGTTTGCTTCCTCTATCCCGAAGATGTCCTTGGATCAAGCCCAGGAAATTATTGTTAGTTCATCTTCCTCAAAGAGGAAGATTAGTGAATCTCGTTCCATGGAGGAAGAGGAAGAGGGTGCTTTAGTGCACAGGCCACGGAGAAGGCAAATGGTTTTAGATGACGAGCCTGCTGCCTCAACCTTGCCTTCCGTGTCTGCGCTTGATCTCCCTATCTTTGATGATGTTCCACATTCCCCTATTCACGGTGGTATTGATCTCACTCCTGATGACGTCCCTTTGTCTGCTGTCTTTCCTGCTTCTTTGAGAGAAGAAGTTTCTTCTATTCCTTTGGCTATCTCAACTTTTGCTGCTGCTCTGCCTGTAACTTCTTCAACTCTTCAACTTTCCGTGCCTGCTCCTTTGCCCATGGCTTCTCTAGCTCCTCAACCTTCCGTGCCTGTTGTTGTTCCATCTCTGCCTGCTTCCATGCCTTCCGTTAGGGAAGTAGGGTCTTCCAGCAGAGAGATGCGGCAGGTGGTAATAGAGGTTCCAGCTGAGGGAAACCTTTTCAAGAA